>DWJN01005168.1:0-11709 GCA_018248895.1 Carystus phorcus
TCAGTGTGATGCAGCACGGTAACCTTCAAACGTTTAATGACCTCCGCCATCCGCTACAGGTACATATCATATTAATTAAATGATGCGTTTTTGATACAAGATAGCGATCATATCGAGCATAGTGAAGTAAGTGTGTAAGAAGTTCCATTCACCCCTTATTAAAGTCTTCTTATTCTAAATACATCCTGCGGAACAATATTGTGAAAAGTCTTTCTTAGTTGCTGTCACTCGGTCTTTATAAAACCAAGTTAAATTTGTACTGTACTCTGTTGAACATTCTTCTAGAATGTATGGAACATGTTTCAGTTGTGGTGCCGAATAGTCAGTTTAAATGGCTGGTTTCCCGCTTCCTTCACTGTCAGCCAAACATTTGGTGTTTACAACCACCGCACCGGCGGCAGTCATTACTTACCATCTGATGATCCATTCACTAGCTTACTGACTGTGTTGTGCTAGAATAATAGAAGGCCTTTAAGCAGATGATATATATTCCTATTATACTTATCACAGAACATACTTGTGCGTTATGCTTGTGCGTCACACACAATAAAACCACTTTGAATCTAATGCCGAGCCTATACACAAGAACGAGATACGTATAGTCATATTACTTTAGTGCTATTATCAAAATACAGCCGAACAAAAAATGTATAAAATGTAAATATTCCATAGTAGCAGCGGTTACTACAAGGCAACTGTCTGAGACCACTATTGTTCAATATTAAGATCCAACGTCAAGTAACAATATAATGATCAGAAAATAGTTTTCAAGTCAGTTTTATAAACATTTTTGGAGTATCATAAAATCTACGGAACGTAATCGAGAATATAAATGGTGAATTGCACCCTTATTCTGAGTATTTCGGTTCGCGTGACGCGCGGCACGTTACACGCGCCTCCGATTGCTGTAACATGACTTCTATTTGCTTCCGCGAGTAAATTGCCCCCGGAATTACTTGCATGTAAAAATAGTTCGCCTTAAACCACCCATTTATGTGAATTTTGTACCCGGTATTATTACGTAAGGCAACTACTACCACTAAGGCACTATAATTGGTTTCGTGTGTTGAGTCCGCTTTATAAATCAACGAGGCAATTTTATATAAAACTACATCGGTGATGATTATTTTAACCTCATGACATATATAACATCATAGATCAAGGTGCTTGTGTTATGAATCAAAACTAGATCTCTATTACTAATATTTCACAATCACAGATACATCATTTGGTTAATTTAGGTTCGAGTTATTTTCTGTATGTAAAAAATATGAGATGTATAATGATTATATTGTCATAAATAATTTCTACTGCGATAATTATGATGATGTAATAAATAATTTACAAACGTGAACTATCCTAAATTAAAGATTGTCGCCAAAGGGTCATTCATAGTATTTTCAATCATATTAATTCAATATTTAAATCGTTTATTGAATCGAACGAACTATCTCATCCTAACTCATCTGTTATTTGTATTTGTGTACAGAACTGTACCGCACGGACGGGTACATTCCCGCAATAAAGCGCGTACAATTATTCTAGGTGTCCGCGGGATGAGCCCTGATTAGTGACGGTCAGGTGGGTGCGGTCGATATCCCCCATCCCCTCCCTAACTACTTCCCCCTGCAATAAACAGGGGGACGATCGCCTGAACTTAAGTATTGATTCGCGCGAAACGTGATTTGTACGCACTCATCTAGAGGTTAGCGGGTGGCATACAGATCATCGACTGTCCATCGCTAGAAACGCTAACCATTGCGGGAAATTCACGCCCTCGTATATAACGTAGCAGTATTTATCAGTGAATGAGCAGCGTACAATGCGGTAGTATCGTGGGTCGAGTTTTGGCCGGCGATAGAAATGCGTAGTGGTGTTTACGCGTAAACCGCGGTCAATAGGCTTCGTGCCGCACCTACCGTTGTCTTCGCTCAAACGCGCGTCCGTCACGACATCTAGCGAGTTATTGCCTGAGCTTTCGCCTGCTGTTTTATTTACTAAGTGGTCACCAGGGCGCGGGGCCTTAATTGACTCCGTGATATTATTCAAATGACGTCTGCTATTAGTCGTGGCTGTGATTAGACAATTTCGTTTTCTTATAAAATCGTCGTGCAATCTTCACTCGAATGTATTAAAATTTAGTTTACGACATTTCGTAACGTGAGAATAATTTTGATTTGGTGCTTACGTTACCTCTAGTGAAGGCGAAGATAATAATTACACTTGTGATATCTTTGATTAATATTTAAATGTCAGCGGTGGGTTTTACATATTTATGATGAAATTTTGTAGCACCATTCATAGACCTACAGCCTTATACTACGTAATCTATATTTTATACTTAAATTTTCCAATAAAGTAGAATAATGTCTACTAAGAATTTGTTTCTATTTCATGTTATTATATTCCATTCTACTCTATCTTTTGCTAAAACAGCTTGTGTTTCTTGAAAAATGTGTATAAATGAATGACAGATTTTCTGTCTATTTTAATATGTGATTAATCATTTATATCAGCGATTACTATTATTTTTGTTGCAATTAAATCGTACTAAGTTCTAAATTAAGTTATCTTTGCAAATATGTTCTCTACCAACCATAACCCATAAATTTAGGTGCAATAAATTTAATAATATCTGTATCTATGAATGACACAAAAGATAAGTTTTTATTATTTCACAATGAACGAATTCTTCCACTCCCATAATAAGTTATGCAATATATTCTTATAATATTATATTATAATGTTTAACGGTCTCATAATAAAAATATATACAAATCGTATCAAATAAAACTGGCTTTCTCCTTCAAACTAGATTGATAATAAAACATGAATGGGTCCTTTTTGCATTGAGGTAATTTAAATAACGTTAAAAAAATTTATGTACCAATTTGAGTTTTCTATTTCAAGTCCAATCCAATCAATTCGTGCCAGGTCCCTCATGTTGCAGGTCACTGGGTTCTGTACCACCATGTTTAATCCAACGATACTCATCGACTTCCAAAATTCATTGGAAAAAAAGTGTTTTAGGTATAGTTTCGAAAAGTCAGAAATAGTACGGCTACTCTAATATAATTTTCTTCTAGCATTCTATCGGTCATGTCAGTAATATCCTTGGGTGACGATGACCTGACGTGATGATTTTCTCCTATTTACGCTGTACATCTGTAATACGGGTAATATTTGCTTGTATGATTTTACACTTTATCGCCAATTCATTTTTTTCTTTGCCAGTTTCGTTCTAATTAGTAGATTTTCTCTTTTATATTTCTTATCATTAAATTTGTTTTTCTTTATATTCTACCTGATAACCGGCCTTATTCTTCTTCTTGGCACACGACCATGTGATCCAAACTTTTTGTTTTGCCGTACGGTTATTAGTCCCATTTTTCAAACAATTGCTACTATTACATTTCTTCTACTTCAAATACTTAAATATTTACCTAATAATGTATACCCGTAGACAAGACGACTTAACCGTACATTTCTACACACCATTAGCTCTATGGTAATCTAAATACTTCTATTAATTTCGTACCAGTCCGTGGGCGAGTTTCATATAGCACCGGAAACATAATCATTATAAAGCAGTCTTCTAATTGGACGAATAAACCGCTTTTTATTAAATGTGTTATCGATTGTACATTCGTATCTTGTTCTATGGTAATTTCTAGATTGGTTTGTCGCGTAACGGTTACTTGGATGTCGATATGCGCGCGATTGTACCTTGTTTTGACAAATTTTGTTCGACTCGTGCATTAATTTTACAATTTTACGACTGTCCAGAAATACGTATATCGTTACATCTTGTTTTTATTTATCTTTATTGTATCGAGAAGGTAGTTGTTAGACGTAGTGGTTGTAAGTAAATAATTTAAAAATGTAATTGGACCTAGAGATCCGTCTATTTACATGTTTATAAGTTCCGAGCTTTTGCCCGCGGTTCCAATGTGCTGAATTCGATTCCTAGGATGGAAGAAATTTGAATGATGAGTTAAAAGTTCTGTTTTTCGTCTGGTTTCGTGTTTGTTTTTATTGTTATATTATGTTATGTTATATTGTTTATTGCATTCACGGTATAAGGAATTATACCGTGGCGCTATGAGTATGTAGCGATATTTATTTACAGCATGTCGTTTTCAAACATTTGTTTTTGTATGTTTTTTCTTAATTTAATAGTACTAGAGACCTGTCAGTGGTCGAAATTCGTCCGTAACACATGTGTCATAGCGTTAATACACATTGACAATATAAACGTAAACAATTAATGTGCCATATCTTTATTATGCTTGTATGTGTGTCAAATGAATGGTAGTGTGTGTAATGTGTTAATTTATGTGTTAATATTATAAAAAAATATTAGCATTCTGCACTTCTCCTACATATATACTAATAAGTGGGCCAAATTTCATACTCCTCCGTCCGCGCAATTTTCGTAAAAAGGGGTCCAAAGTATTTGCTTCACGTATTAATATATAGATATCGCTACGTCACGTGACAATCTGAATGTCAGACGTAAAGATGACAAAACATATTGTCACCCACAAAACAAGATATCTAAACCTGATGGAACTCTTATCTTAGAAGGGGACATTTGAAATTTAAATTCTTAAGTATTTAATTATTTTCCATTATGTGCGAATAAACAGTTATGTTAATGCGTGACTTCGGTTCATTAATTCAATATAAATCTGTGGTGTGAGCGGACATTATTGACGTTGTCACTTTATTTATATCGCTCCTGTGTTTTGTTTTGAAAAGTACATTTAAATTTTGTTTACCCGTCGTCCTAGGTGAGCGACATAAGGCGACGCGACGCGATGTAACGCGACATATTACGAACATATTAACGACCACACTGTTTAAGCACAGCTCGTAGATAAAGGTTACTACAACATACATAGATGAATACATAAATGATAGTAGTAATAAATACAGGCCAGTGATAATATACAATATGTGTATTTTATTAATTTGTTTAAAAGATGTGCTGAGGAGTTACTTTCGCCGTTTCTTCTCGTCGATGTAAAAGCACCTTTCCGAAACGGTGGTAGGATCAAAAAATTACGTGCAATAAGTGTATTTAAGTAATACCTATTAGAATAAATGATTTTGAATTTGAATTTTAAGGCGACAACGCAGAACACGAATCCATGCAACGACTATTTGATATTTTCCCGTCTGGTCGAATCGTGTCGCGTCACATTGTCGCATTTGTCGTTCACAAAACAACGGGTTATTCATGTAGGTTCTAGAACGTCACCGCGAATAACCACCGGACATGTTAATTTAGAAGCTCTGTCAAATCAATTCGAGTTTCTGAAACGTTGATTAGACAATAAGTTAGAAAACAAAATCGCATTTGACAAAAGATTCGAGTAAAATTTGACAGCTCGGTTTAATTGATCACTTATTCAAATCAAATGACGTAACTGATGTTTGACAATAGATTTGACAGTTTATTATAAATTTTTCGTCGATCAGTTTCAGAAACAGGCGCGGCGGCGGTTAGTCTACGGAAGTGTTGGATTTTCAAGATAGAAGTATTCTGCAATCAATTTAAAGTAATTAAGTAAGTAAGGCCGAGTCACCTAGTGTCTAATAAATAAAATAAATAAGGACGTGCCATATCGCATCCATTACCGAACTCATATACGACATTTTATTACGATAAAACTGTTATAGACATTTGGTATAATTAGTGGATTAAGTGATAGTCTAGACTTAAAACATTACAACCATTTCATTAGTCAGGAATATTTTATAAAAATGTATACGTTTTAATTATGAGTCAATTAAACGAGGCGGTTGTGTAGGCTTTAAAAAACTAGTTAACTAGGTAACTGGTTACTAGGAGACTTGGTAAACCTTATCCTTCATCTTAAGTTATACGTAAATATACTCTAATCCTTTTCTAATTAAGCTTTAATTATAGATAGATAGATAGATAGATAACTCTTTATTGTTTGTACACCATAAAACAAAAAGTAAAATACTAGCTGTATTCAAAGCGCGTTGCTACGTATATTAAAAATCAATATAAAGAAAGCAGCACATATAATAACTAGTAGATCCGGCGAACTTCGTATCCCCTTGGACCGTTTGTCCCGTTTTTGTAACATCTTATCAATGCTCAGCTCATTGGTCGTAGCGTTATGTTATATAGCCTACAGCCTTCCTCAGTAACTGCACTATGCAACATAAAAAGATTTTTTCAATTCGAAGCAGTAGTTCTTGAGATTAGTGCGTTCAAACTGTCAAACTCTTCAGCTTTATATTATTGGTATAGAAGTATAGATGCAATTATTTGATTCTTTTACTAAAGCGCTGTTGGATAGATATACATATATACGACTGGATCTAGTCCAATCGATCAACCTAAAATAAAATTTTCGACTGCAACTCATCAGCAATGTGTACGATCTATACAATTTTGGTACCAACACCTTTTTCAGGGTCCGTAAAGGAGAAATAAACAAATATACAAACAAACATTGATTTTTATATGAATGTCATATAAATTGTGCATCAGCGTTATAAGTTAATAGTAAAAGATTTAATTTTATTATTAAAAAATATTTTATTACTTTTGGCGTATTTAAATAAAAGATTGTCCTTAAAAAAAAAATTTTTTTTTGGATTTAATTTATTTTGAATGTATATATATACTATTTGATTAACGTATACAATAAAGTTAAACAATTACAAATATCTATAGGTTCGAATTGTAAATTCTTAAATTCACTCACTCACACATTTAAATAAAAATAAAAAATCAAAAAATAATCAAAATCTGACCAACTGTTTATTAGCATTTCAGTAATACATACTTACTAACAGAATAATTATATGTCACTATATATAAAGAAACGGGTTCCAACTTTATATTATAAAAAAATCCATTTTTTAACTAATAAAATAAAACTTCTCAAATGTCCCTTTTAATGTAAAAAGTTGTAAACGTTTTCGTAGCTCCAAAATCCAAATCTATAGGAAGAGTTGAATATATAAACAAAACCTTTCTAAGCTACTTGCAGTGACAATGAAAAATGATCATCGATTGACAGAGGCTATATCATGGCTACGGCGGGCTATAGGGGGCTGCGGGCCGGCTGGGGGCTGCGGCCTGTGATTTCGGCGGCGACTCCCCTCCGAGGGCACGTCGCCGCCGTTCATTGAGTTAATTCACACAACCAGACGTGTGTTAACTGACAGTCTGTATCTTTGGATATACTATATTTAAATACTTGTTTATTTCTGCTAGACACTCAGCTCTTTAGAAAGTATTTGAATATTTCCGATGAAGGATAAAGGACTTTTTGACAGGTTTTGGATAATGAGCAGATACTAATTAGGTACTTAATTTCTCGTTGCAACATATTATAATGTACATAGCTTCAGACAAGGAGGCAATTTATTTTAAATAACATTCCAATATTTAACATTCTAGTGATATTATTGTCTGGTAGGGGTTAGTGACCACCCCATTATCATCGATCGAATTAAGCAACTGCGGGCGTTATCAGTAGCAGTTGGGTAGCTAGTGGAAAAAAAATTTTGACCGTTTCCGTGCCTTAGAGGACTCATTAAGCCGTCGGTTCCGGTTTTTATTGTAGATAGCAGACGTCAAGCCATGACGGAGGTCGTCGGGTGGTATAAAAAACTCCTTATACTTTGTTTGGTTACCCTCTCAACCATGTTGCATTGGAGCAGCGTGGTGGAGTATGTTCTAGACCTACTCAGAGATGAGGAGAGACCCGTGCTCTATAGTGGCAAATGGATTGTAGGCAATATACAAAATATGAGATACACTGCCATTGTACTTGTGTGTCTTATTTTTGTACTTTAATTAGTAAATAACAGGGTATGTAAGAGAGCTTAATTGATAGTGACTGCGGGTTTGATTCCCGGTCGGGGCAAATATGTGTGACAAACTAGGGCGTAGTCGGAATTTTTCTTTTTTAACCCTTGTCCGAAAAATTTAAGTGCAACAAGTATATATAAATATTTGCAAGTAGAAGATAGCTTACTTGCCATAGGTCAAAAAATTTCCTTAGTAAAAGTAATACCATTTTCGATATTTGAACCTTACTAAAATTTTTTTACAAACTTTTTTAAGTATTACATTCGGTTGTTAAACATTTGGAGAGTGGAGCGGTTGAACAGTGATTGTGACAGAAAAATGTTTGTTCTCGGATCGAGGCAATTCTGTAACCACATTTCATAAATTCAATCCAGTACATACATACTTGCATTTCTGCAAGCTACTCAAATGATTCAATTTTAAATTAAGTAAAATAATTTGAAATGAATTGAAATAACAAAGTTTTAAATGAAGTCACGTTTAATTAAAATTAACTTGCTTCGATTCTTGCGTCATAATGTTTGAAGTCAGCTTTGCATCTACTGCATCTTGCTACGACATAATTGTATTAACTACAACATTTTATGTATATTCATCTAGTAACCTTGTAATAAAATTTGTTTAATATTCAATTAATTTACTTGTGACATTTTTATTTTTTATACAGTATTATTCTATTTAAATTACGAAATGTCTATTTTGTTAGTATGCATGAGTTTCTTAACTATTTATCAAAGGATAATTATTTAAAATGGTTACACTATTGTTTCTTATTTTGTCTAGATTCAATGTCTCATGTCATATTTAAATAAATTTATTGCCAATTTTATCAATGACCATTAGTTTTTTTTTATATTTACCCATCATTTATTTAACGTACTATGTAAGTAAGAATTAATTAATAAATAAAATAATGAATAATAATATTGATCAAAATATTATTTAAGCGTTGCATATTATGTTATAATTGCTTCGACTTTACTTCCTAGTATTCATTTTATTACTTATTTCTCTAATAATTACTTTATTGCTTCAGTATTTTTGGATTTATTGGAAAGAAAATTTTCGTCAATGCGCCATCACAGAACGCGTTGTTTTCAGTAAGTTTTCACGAACAATTCCAAAGGTAATAAATACAAGTAGACATGCACTTAAATCTGCTAAGTTACTAAGTTAACAGCTCTAATCGGCTCGCGACTTCCGGCAACAGCCTAGTCGGTCGGTGGGGGCGAGGGGGGGGGGGCGCGAATGAAAAATGGCGCAATTAGCCCGCGGACAGAGAAAAACTCGCTCATCAATAACGACACCGCACTACGAATTCAGTGGAAATAGAACGATTGTACTAAACAATACTCCCACACATTCATTGAATTTTTATGCCGTATCCCATTTTGGCGAACGATTTCCAAAGTACATTTTTTTATGCAAATATCAAAGTCACATGCAATCGACCTATGGAAGTATGCCTGGTCATCATCGCTCATGGAATCACCGACGCGTTGGCACCTAAAAAAAGAAACTGTATACGCACATTATTTCTAGCTCTTCGATAATGCGACTAAAACATAATTATGAAAGACGTAGACATAGACCATCAAGTTTATGTACCGTCGATATTAAGCTTGTCAGTAATTTAACTTAAAAAAATCTGTGTAAGTAACAGGTATGTTACTACTCATATATGCTGAGTAAAATATTTTGGAAAATGTAACAATAATTTCATTAGGTACAATTATTTTTTTAATTAATTATGTTGTCGTACTTATTTATCTTTCAATGTTTTTCTCATTTTTTTATTTGTTGTGTAGTGACGTGTGTGTGGCGCAATGGTCATCATGTCGGACCGCCGTCCGAAGGGTCCTGGGTTCGATTCCTAGCGAGGCAGGATTGGAAATATGAGCTTAAATTTCTGTGCTCGGTCTGGTTGTGTGTTCTTGTCTTTGTGTGTTGCCCATGACAGCCACGACACAGGGAATCGTAATGTAGAGCTAAGAGTTTATTTATTTAATTGGTTGAGCATTCCTTGTTCATGAACCGGAATGTTCAGTTTAATTAAGTATTTAGATCAGTCACAGGCGAGTATATAATAACGCTTCACAATTTAATGTGTGTCACTTACAACATAATTAAAAGTTGTGTGAAAAAAGCTGCTTCATAGGTGATTTAGCGCAGCAGGTATGGGATGGATAGATAGCAAGATACCACCATTATCCACCCACGGTGGTCCATGTGACTACCACCTTGACTTACACAAATAAAAAGTTCAGTAAATTAAACTCCAGAACAAATATTTCTTTCACATATTGTTATTAATCATTATCTTGTCAGAGAAGGGGACAAAAAGGGGATAAAAATCGAGAACACTTACATAAAAATAAAGACAATACGAGTGTTAAGACATCCCGCTTTCAAAGTTCATTCTAACATTAAAAAATATTACTAGAATAAAGCTTAGAACTGCAACAACACGTTAACACTTGAGCGTCACCTGAGTGTAAGTGACTACTACATTATTATTTATTAATATTTATGTTTGGTTATAAAGTTAATTAAACATCACACCCGGAATGGGCGGCGGAAATATTTCCAATTCGCTTCTGACGCGCTCTGTGGCACAACCATGACATATTTAGTTCAAAGCGTCACTCACTAGAGGGAGCCTCAATAACGTATTACGAAATATTTGCAAAATGCAATATTATATTATCAAACATCATAAACGTTTAGAATCGTATCCCGGTGGCTCACAATAGCAGGATGTACTGTTAAATAAACTTCCGTCTACGAGGGGGAATCGAACGAATGAAAAATGGCGGCGGTAGTCCCGCGAACTGTGATGAACAACTCTAGTCCTTCTGACATTAGTTGGGCGATGTGACTGTGATTTACTGTGATGGATGTTGCTTTCAACCGTTAATGGTCCACTACAGGGCACGGGTTTCTCATCCCTTGAGCATACAACCTCGCAACTCCAGTACGAATTAGTGGAAGAGTGTAAAGTGTCCACACTAAAGTGTCCAAAGTTTTTGTGCCGTTCACCGGCCACCGACATGGCTGGCTATCTACGATAACAACCGGATCCGATCGGTTAACGTGCCCTCCGAAGCACGGAAATGCTTAAGAAATTTTTCCAACTAGTAGTCATTCAAAATTATGATTATGAGACGTACAGTCACGGCACATAATACTTCATTATATCTGCATGGAAGTCTATGAGAAATGTGTAAGCTGTTCATTGTATTAATATAGATTTTTTTTCAAGTCTATACCATTTGTGAGATCAGTTCACGTCATGAGAGAATATTTCACAAAAAACATTCAAATGTCACACTGAAAGCATTCCAAGTCATTCTTCAGTATCTTAAGTCCACGCGAACCTCCTACTCATAACGCACCCACTTGCACAATGGACGAGACTGCACCAGGTTTGACTTCCTGGTAGGCGCAGAATTCAGCACCCAGTTTAATTCCAACGGTACTTATACATGATTATAGAGTTTAATTTACTTGCCAACTACCGTCCTCCTTCATAGTAATGTGAAATGTTTACGTGTTTTGAATTCAGTAACAGAGAATCAGCAAGGGCGTTCATCTTTATCCTATCCAGTCGACAACGTGTCGTTGATGTCTGTGATTATCAACGTTGATGGGCGTTAGTCGCACTGTCGACTAATATATCGCACTAATAATACAACAGTGTCGTAACTCAAAATTTATCGAATTTGACTTTACTGTATATTCAAACGTAAAATTCAATGCCCCATATGTCATCAAAACCGACGTTGGAATAATGCAAAAAATGAATAAGAAATGGCGGTACAAGACACTATACTTGATTGACCGAT
>DWJN01005169.1:0-11707 GCA_018248895.1 Carystus phorcus
CCCAAGACCGGTCGAAGCGGTACCAATTAGAGGAGGCCTATGTCCAATAGTGGACTCCAAAAGGCTGTTAGATAGATAGTATCTTTAAAATATCTAAAAATCTGAAATGTACAATTATTTCACATGAAGAAATATCTAGATAATTGATTATTTGTTACCCGTTAAAATGATTAATGAACTGAAGAATTAGTACCGCCTTATAATGAAGCAACTTGATCAAGCGCCTTGCAGTAGAAATTTAATGTCTAAAAGTGACGAAGTTGAAGTTTCGAATTAACTGTAGTAACTTAGCTCACCTTGTGAACTACAAATTTGTGTCACTTCAAACAGTGCTTTAGGAAGTTTTGTTGCATAAACTACTGTAGTAATTGGTACAATTTGTAATGAAATTGTGACTTGTTTTAAAAAAATGCAGTTGACTATTTTTTGCAAATACAGGGTTGTCCACTTTTTTGTTACATTTAGAGATTCAAAGACTTCATTCGTGGCGTGGATTACAAGCAATGCCAACTTGGCCACCACGACTATCACAACAACAGCATTAACACACTGTGTAGATGGGATGTGTGTAGATGGGATATTCCGAACATGTACATCCACGACTTTCTGAAGTTAATTTGTTTATTGGAATTCCTTCGTTAGTATATCGTGTCAGATGCGACTGATTTTATTGTTGCTATAATTTTGTTTGATTTAATAAAAACAGTCTGCAAAGCTTTATACTTATTATAGTATACTTTTTAAATACACAAAGTAAAGGTTAAAGTATTCTGGAGAATAATGCTTTAACGATTAGAGGATGAATTCGAATCAATTACTTCCAGACTTATATCGTTGCTATTGAATTGCAAATATCATTAGTTATCAATTGGAATAGGGGTGGCATATATTAATGTAATTCTTCTTATTTAGCAATTTTAACTATCTGTTACATGTAACCTAAACGTAGTCGTATATTTAATGTGACCTACATATATCGTAGGTGCTCGTGAGGCGTAAGTAATGATCAATCGCTTCGAAGTTTGAACATCGATAACCCGCAGGGTTTGCTGAGGATTCCGTAGCTTTAAAAGTTTGGGAACAGCTTTATAACTATAATTTACACATTGGTGAAAGGTATGTGGTGTTTACTTCCGAGACAGTGAGAGTAGGTCTAAGCTGTCAGAGTCAATATTCAAACAATTATTGCGTAATAATATTCCTTTAGAACCCTGAATGGGTGTAACAATTTTTACAGAATGTTGCAGCTTTTGACATGTACTCAGGCCTGTATTACGAAGGAAATCTATGGCTCTCTGATGTATATATCATATCAGTAAGGCCGGCGAACTTCGTTATATTTTGGAACATTTGCCCCGTTTTTGTAACAACTCCTATTGGTTACAGCGTTACGTTATATAGCGTATAACCTTCTTCGGTAAATGGACTATCCCACATAAACAAAACATTCAATTCCAGCCAACAGTTCCTGAGATTAGTACGTTCAACCAAACAAACAAGCTCTTCAGGTTTTTTAATATTAATATACATATTATATGAGTAACACATACGAGTATGAGTTTATTGTATAAAAGAAAGAAATGTTTGAAACATACAAATTCATTTTTGTTTTGTTACATTTTTCTCAAATTCTTTACAATCATTATATTCGAATTTCGAGCATTGGAAAAATACTCGTTGTATTTGTATCAGGAATCGTTAACATGTATCGTCAAGTACATACTTCACATTTTTTGCAAATATAAAAAAAAATTCTGGCACCAGTTTCAAGCTTTGAAGTTGAAACAAGGAATAGTTCAGTTTAAAATATGAAAGCGCATCGCGCAAAGTTTCCTGAACATGATACGATATGTTACGAAAAGCCAATTCCAACCCGCGACCTTTTTGACACTTTCTCCGAAGATTCATTTCTATGTTGCCACTTTTTATTTTCATATAACTTTCTGTATGAGTGATTTAGGTGAAAGAAATCCGCGAAAAGTATGGAACAGCCTGAATTTACATGTGTAATTCTGAACAGGGTATTTTACCTAAAGTTTCTTTTGCAGTTATTTGTATTTGTTGCAAAGATCATGAAAAATATGGATAAACTATTTATGTTTTACGTATTTACATACATATATTTAGCAGTTTGAATAATATTGATTTAGGAAAACGACATTATTATAAGAAATATGTAATATGTATTATATTTTTGACTTACTATTGATGATTAATGCGCAATATATAATAAATAAATTCAAAGTCAAAGTCAAATTATTTATTTCGTCGTAGGAACTTACAGCTCGCTTAACGAAAGTCAAAAACTACTACAAACAACAACCTCAGTAACATTATGCTAGCCTCAGTTAGAACTAACATATAACGACGAGCCGCGTCAGTTTCATCATTTGCCAAAATGCGTCCTCCAAAACGTTTTTATAGTATAATATTAAAAATATTAGAAACTAAAAAAATGTTTATCAATAAAATAGGGCTTCGCGTAAGGATAATATTAACAACTAATTGACCAAGCGGACGTTGTTCTGCAACATACATGAAGGTATATATAACCGATTTAAATGAAAAAAAATTACACTAAATTCTAGATACAAATTTATCAAGTTACGTCATTAGTGTTAGTTTTTACGTGACCTGGAAATGGTTTAATTACATTACATTAATTAAACATTAAAAAAATGAAAACTCTTCTTTTTAGAAATGCTATCTTGTAAACGTTCATTTTGCGTAAACACATAATATATTTTCTTAATAGATACGATATTCCAATTAGACAAAAAAGCTTTATTAAGAACGTATCTAAATAGAATGGATAAAATGCACAATAGAAAATAAATCGCAGTTTTTAATTTAAAATGCTCGTCGTTCGCTTCAAGACGCTGTTAATAATCTGGATGACAACCGAGTCGAAAGCTGATTAAACTGGCTACCGTCATCGTTATAAATAGTTTTTAGTATTAAAAATAAAGATTTTCTATTGTTCTTTTCTCATATACCTATTTAATAAGAAATTTTGTAACACTGCAGAAGGCCACTAACTCAATAACGTGTATGACGTCATTTTTTCGACCTTGTTTATGCACACTTTCGCGTGTGAACACCTCGCCTTACAAATACACCTAGCCTTGAAATAAATGGGTAGAAGCCAAGTAGCAAACATATAAATATCCATAATGCTACTCTAAATTTTGCTTTCTTGATAAAGGTTGTTTAGAACTCACCCTTGACAGGCTACGAATATTATTATTATCAAAAGGGTTGGTCGCATAACTTTGTTGGAAGTGACTTCGTAAGACCACAAGACAAATCAATTATTCGTCGGTGTTTTTTAATTTAAGAGATGTAATATTTTAAGATGTCTAAAATAACGTGCTAATTCTGCCTATTATCACTTGGTATAAGCTTCGTAAAATATATTTTATTAGAATAACACAAACTATAATAAATATTGAAATAACGACTAAAGTAATTAAAGCTGTAAAACAACATCATAGACCAGGAATATCATTTAAATCATTTAAATAAAGCGCAAAATGATGCAAAGTATCTTTTCTTAGGAAAACGAAGCGGGAGTTTATGTTGAAACGAGCCATGTTATGTGATGCACGTAATAAAATGTTTTACATATTTCTGAAGGACGCTCTCCGTAACCGCTTTATGAGGTCTCAACAGTAACTCTTTTTAGTGATTGCTATAAACTGAATTGGGTAAATTAAGGCTCATATGTTTTGTTGAAAAACTTTAAACTGAAATTTAATAATACTTGCAGTACTCTTGAATATTTTCAAATGTGCTTATGTTTTGAACTATGTTTCTATTTTGGGAGGAATTTAACAGGTATATTAAAATGCCTATTTATAAAAAGGTCCGTATTACGGCATCCTAGGATACTAACTACAATCTCAAAGTCAGGCCAGTGTATCGTAAGAGCCCACGTGTTTGGTGGTACAACCTCGCGGTAGAATTGTATTATCGACATTATTATGAACTTATTAATTATTACTATTTCATATCTTTGGGTTTTTTTAATAATAATAATAATATTTTATTTGCCTTAATAATTAAATAATTAAAAATTTAATAAATTTAATTTTCTTTTATTGTACCGGCATCACTTATTATATACATTCATTATAAGAATACCATAGCATATATTTGGATGTTGTCTACAGAATTCACTAGGACTAGGTACCTAATTAAAACACTTGTTATATTAGAATCGTAGAAGAATGCTACATGGATATGATAAATCACTATGTGCTATTGACATGTTCTATCATTATAAATCTGAAGAGCTTGTTTGATTGTTTGTTTGAACGCACGAATCTCAGGAATCACTAGTATGAATTGAAAACATATTTTTGTGTTAGATAGTCCACTTACTGAGGAAGGCTATAAGCTGTATAACATAACGCTACGTCCACTATTCGTTAAGCCAAAACAGACAAATGTTCTAAGGTGATTCAGAGTTTGCTGGGTCCTAGTCGATTAATATGGCGTCAACTCATTAGTTGCCCATTATAGGGAACAGGTCTCTCCTAATTATTTGAGGAGGCCTAGAACTTACTCCACCACGCTGTTCCAATTCCTGTTAGTGGTCAACCCAATTAATTGATATAACAAATTATATTTGACTACGAATTGCAATTGTTCACGTATTCAATATTCAATAGCAAATATTTGTTAATAAGGTTCAGGTGGATAGGACAAATTTACAGTTCGAATAAAGTTATTTTAACGCTAGTAAATATAACCGATTTATAAAACTGCATTTCTTCAAACAAGGGTATCGCCTAGTCTACTCAATCACCTTGCGCTTACGCCTTCATATTTCGAGTGAAATATTTACTGGTAACAAAAAGAGCTTAAGCGCGCGTATAAACAGGCCATGAATATATTATATCCGTAATTTCACGTTAGAATTACGCTCCGAATTGAATTTCTCATATAAGTACGTAGAATAGTTTATTATACCTAGTCGCTATGGAAATAACTCCTTGTACAGAAAAATCAATGCAAGTAGTTGGCAAAAGTCGGCATTATAACCAAACTAGTGAGCCGTCCTCGTTTCGCTACAGTAGGTATTTAACAATGTGTACATAAATATAAATTTAATTTTTTTTTTAAATAATTTCATTCATCTTTACATAACGTATGTATGTTGTGTTACAATCGCTTGATTTATTTGTCGGGTGATATTTTGTTCGCGATAACTCCTAAGATAATAATTAAATTGTATTGTGTAGAGGGAAATTATAAATCGCATGAAGTGCCGAAGGTAAGTAATTTAAGTATTTAATTTGATTAGGATTAATATTGTATGCATCTAAAGAGATTTCCAAAACATCATGTGACAACTTTATTAATCATTAAAATGGTTGTAATATTCTATCCTTAAAAGATAGATAATATGCCATCGCGGCTTTTATTGTAAACCTATGAAAGAGGAATATTTCCCCCATACATTGTTTTGTTATACAATTAAAGGGATAAGGTAGCGTTTTTGATGAAAGCTCCCAATCTGCTTGATTTTTCCCGATACCTTTTTTATCTTCAACAGTTATCATCATATTTCATCCAATTTTTACAAAATATTTATGAAATATACACAAAAACTTTCTTCTTGAATCACTCCGTCCATTAGTAGACAGAAGCGGAGGGCGACTGCTTTATACTGCAGTGATATACAAATATCTAGGGTGGAATCTAGCTTTAGCTTAATTTTCACTACTTTTAACCCTTACCCTTTACCCCTTTTATTATACCTTTGAAAATACCGATAACATCTGTGATCACTTCAAAGCTAAACTTCAGTTCAACTTGGATCCCAGTATGAAAGAGATTAAATGCGAGTTTTCAATAGATTTATCAGATTCATTCAGTTTCTGATTCGAGAAATTAAGTGGTAAAATTACAGTACAAAATATACAATATTAATTCCACTCAGCATTTACGTTTATCCGATACTTTAGACATATTACACGGAAGTAGGGTGTTTCCATGGAATGGCTCATCGTGAAAAGTAGGGTTAAGCTCCCCTCCGCGATGACCGGACACCCCTTCTAATGAATGGCCAAGCCTCTGCGCGGCGCTACGGAAGCAAAATCGCAACCTACACGCTACCATGCGTCATGCATGCGCAACCAGATAATGTTAAACGAGTTTAAAAATGCTTTAACTTATATATTTTAAAATTCAGAACTAAGCGTCATTGATTGTCACGTTTAAATATTTAAACTTTTACAAAATAAATAGCGTTATTAATGTTTACATGGACTATATCACTTGTTAAATTTATAAGTATGTTATTAAAATCTAATGCTTGTGTATTTCGTGACAATGATAGTGAACAACTAGAACACTACTAATATGACTTAAATCAACTTTATATTAAAACGCGCTCTTAGCTAATAAGTTTTTTTAATCCGCTGGTACCCTATAAAATTCTAATGAAAAGAAGAAATGAGTTTATTTTAAAATTCATACACCATAGTACGGTTTAAAGATAATTATAATTTTATAGTGACTAATTAATTGATTGCGATTGACTTTTTTCACGATTTCTAGTTTTTCGTCTATCCATCCAATCACACATGTCTATCGGAACGTTTTAACATTAAATTAATATGAAAACGTCTGGCCCAGAAACTTAAATTACGGCATAATAACACGTTTTCGGGCCTGACGTTCGATTAATTTGAATTACGGTTTATTTACGAACATAATAAATATTTATAATATTTTTGTCACACAAATTGCAAGGGACTTTAAGGACCTAACTCTGGGCGGACTTTGTCACAAAGAGTACTAAAACTAATAGCCGTGGTTCAAACTATAACGCAGAACAGCAAGGTAATTGGCTACATCCGGCACCTACATCGGGGTGGGAAATCAATAAAATACTAAGTAGCTGACCCTCGTTTTGTAGTCTTCGACGAAACTAACTCAGCTTTGCTTTGAATGTATTTAGTATTACCTTTTGCTCGTGACTTTGCTCATGAAACTGTGGTTACATAAAATGAAATTTCATAAATAGTTTATTCTATACCCAATTTGATAGCCGTACCATTCAGGTATTTCCTCTTATGGAAACAGAGTAAGAAATAAAAAAGGATGAAACAGCTGATACTATAGAAAACTGAATAGTGAGCCAACCACCTGTTTTCCTTTTTGGAACGCTATATTACTGAACCGAATATAGACCGGAAGATAATATAATAAGACACCATCTTTACTGTTACTTACACTTTATTCTTTCCACTGTTAGGTTACTATTTAAACAGTATTACTCAGTTGTTAACTTAATATTACTCAACCTTCACTATGCCTTAGGAATATCACCTTTTCCTCCCCGTGCGTAACTACCATCTGCCATTATTCCCTCGCCATCGTTTTTCCTCTTTGTTTTTCTCTTTTTCCTATCACTGTTGCAAGTCTCCGAAAACCCATCATTTAGTGTGATAAAATCATGAATCTTACAATAATGGAGATTTATTATCATTTCGTATTCTTTTTAATAAAAAAAACATTTATGATTATCATAACGTAAGAAGTATAGCTTAAGAATTGTGGCGCGTATGAACTATAATGAGTTGCCGGCTACAAATCGATTTATCGGGGAGTCCTAGCAACAGTTTTTGGCGTATAAATTAACTTCACACTTTGAATTTGGTGAGTACTAGATATTTGTGAACAACAATAATCTAAAGTAATAAATAGTAACAGGCCAATTTGGGAAACTGGCCAGTATCCAGTATAAGGTATGCCACATCCTAAATCCTAATATATATAAATTACCCGTCACGGAGTTTGTCCGCGATGGGCTCCTAAACTACTTAACCGATTTTAATCAAATTTTGCACACCGTGTCCTGTTTGATCGAACTTAAAAGATAGGATAGGTTACATCTCAATTTATAGTCGCAATATTATTTTAATGCAAATTATTTGTTTAATATCTAACTTACAAAGAATTAGTTCCATAAGATTCTAACAGATGGCGGTGTAATTGAGTATGTAAACCTTAGTCACAGCAACGCGTGGCCTAGTCTGCTGGTAAGTTATAAAATCCAACACTTTAATTCATATGAAAACTTAAGCACGAGATATGTTCAAGTTTGCTAGTGAGTATTATAGTTGTTTCACAAAACAAAGTCGTTGCCCTACAAAAGTGATTAATTTTAATAACCACCTGTTTTTATTTATTATGATAGGTACCGACTCAGAATCTTAGTAAAACTACTAAGAGCATTTAAACTCTCAAAGCCTCACTTGATGTTAAATTTGAAAATAGATCTTTCAAACTTTATTTCAGGTTAACAAGTTTACTCAATTTAAAAGTCTTTGACAGCGATGGACCTAATAAAATATATCATTATCAGGGATAACTCAAAAACGACTCGTCGGATTTCGTCAATTTTTGAGTAAAAAAATAATAATCATTTCAAATCGGCACACCCAGTAAAAAGTTATTAAATAACATATAATAAATACAGATGAATTGAGAATCCCTCCTTTTTCTTGAAGTTGGTTAAAATTTAAATTAGTTTCACAGTACTGGATTCAATTTTAATTACAAACACACAAATTGAAATAAGAACTTCATCAGTAGAATAGTAGAAGTCCGAGAGTTACACATATTTTTCTCTGTTCTTAGAGCTTATCTTACACGACGGTATAATTCTAGTACAAATAATTGATTGAACGATTTTTCTTAGTTACAATAATGAATAACAACTATGAACCCCGAAACCTAGTCTATTGTTTTCTATTTCTGACGTTTTTGGCCGATATTTTACAATTGTTAATAGATATAGAAGAAAAATTTAAAATTCGTGGATTTATATCTGCGAACGTGTATGTGTGTGCAGCATATTTTCTGTAATTATGATTTCAGTATTTATTAATGCAGGTAACGATTTCTATAGATTATCATAGTTTCCACTTACTCATTCCCGTAGCAATATACTCATATACTTATTTTATTCCTTTTCTTTTGTTTCGTTGCATAAAGTTTATTTGCCTGACACCAAGCACAATTTAATACCTACACGTAATTTGTAGGAAAATATTAAACAAATTTACTAAATAAAGTAACGACTGCAAAAAATATCACGATTGACCTAGTAATGTTAACGCACGTAAGCTTTTAACATTATAATTCGTTGTAGTTCTTGTTGAACTATAAAAAAATGAATATTCTTAATAATAATCAAATGGAATATGAGTATCGGCCGACGTCTCATTTGTGAATAAGATTTTATCGCAATGCAATCCTATTAACGGCAGAACACAGACAGCACTCATGGAAGCTGCTCTCGAAAACACTGTTGCTCTCAAATTTAGCAAATGCGAAACGGAGCAAATTGCATGGCCACACGCTTGGGGTGTACCATGCAATTTGCTCCGTTCCCGTTTTACCGAACTATCTCTACTTCTGTTACCTTGTTTTCTAGATATACATATGTATATAACGAAAATATATACATCTGTTGCTCTAATAATTCTGCTTGTTTAAATGATAACACATATCATCAAATTATCGCCGTAAGTCTGCAGCGTAATTCGAGATTTGTTGAAATACAAAAAACGGAAAATAATTAAAAACAAGCTGAATTTTATAAGACAGTATTTTTTTATAATTAAAGAAACGACGTTGATGCATGTTGTAATAACCTAACAAAATAATACATTCCGTATAGCTTAAGATCACATCCTATCCTTTTATCACACGTTATCCTTTTATCGGATCTGAAAATATAACATTATGTACCAAATTTTGCAGCGCTGTGCACACTAATAGCTCTGGGGAGACACTTTCAATTTTCTATGACCAATTGGTTCAAATGACATGTATCTTTTTGGATAAATATTTTTATAGCATGCGGTCACGTAAGTTATCCTTTGCTATCAGCAGAAACAGAAAAGACATTGTATTGTAATTCAATGCACTCGTTCGTGTATCTATAGATCCCTAAATGAACAGATATATTTTAGTGGTCATCACAACATGTAACAGTAAAATAGTAACTTGCGTAGATAATGGAATTCTGATGGCTTCGACATTGTAGCCATCGATTGCAATTACTCGACCGTTCGTTCAGAAATTCTATCAGCCTAGGTAGGCCAATGTATTTGCTGGAAGGTACAATCTAGAAGCTTGCACAAAGACGTGAATGTAAAGTACTTTCGACGAGCTTCGACACGTCGTTGCTGACCCATTGTTCAAGACAGAAATATCGAGGCATTTTAAGATATCAAAAGAAGAGCGACGGAAGTTTTCTGATACCATGATCATTGCAAGCTTACTCTAAAACTAAAAAAACCTCTGCAATCGTATCTAAAAATTTTTGTTAATAACTCTTATATTGACAAAATTCGCCACCTCACTAATATCGAGCAGAATGCTCTTAAGCTAAAACAAATAATATATTTTTGTCGTTTTATAGAACAAACGATTGAACTAAAACTCAGGGTTGTTATTACTTCAACTTCTGCTGCTACAAATTTTACAAAGCCATAGTAATAAATACCTTGTTTATGTGAATAACCTGGCGTTAAGTGAAGTTCGTAATCTAAAGAGACCTAAAAAATAAATAATACAAATAGTTTACAAAATATTGTGCAACAGGCTTCATTCAATCTGTCCAAGTTTGTAGACCACCTGCATGACGACACGTGTTTCCCAATAGTCAATAACTTCGATTTCCAGCGACGCAGAATTTGAAATGACTTTAAATTTCTGTTCAAACACACGTCACCTATATGCTCCATTGCCTCCATTAACGCCAGGTACCTACTGTTTGACAACGTGGCTTGCTGACGGTACTTGCGTACCTATGACAAATTGAGAGACAAAATTATCTTGCATTTTAATACGACAAACAGATAACAAAAATTACTCTTATTTCTGTATCTGGACTAGCTTTAGTTCCAAATAACGCGCATTTACTAAGTAACTAATATTCCAATAATGACCTTGACTTTTTGTTCTTTTCTGGTATACAGAACTGAATTGTTGTAAGTCACTGCTATACTTACTGTAGATTAGTGAGTATTACGATTTGTTCATAATAATATTATACTGTTTATATAACATAGTAACATTTTTAATACTTCTTTGTTATTTACACAGCTTAAAAAACATAATAAAAAAATCGTAAATTGTCAATATATCTCTATGAAGTCGACACTTAGAACCGATCATTAAGTTAGACGAATCATGGTTATAATCATGTAAAACAGAAACATCTCTTAGTTTCATGGTCATTACTTTAATATTGTTATAGTTATTTGTTGATACTTGTTGAGAAAACGTTCCGTGTTATTATTGTGTTCTGTTCAGTCGCGGAGCAACAGTGAACTTTAAAGGTATCTCTATGTTGCATTAGCTCCGAGGTTACGGCTTCATTTCATTTCAGATAAGAAGCGGAGTAATGTGTGCTACGAATGCGTGTTTCCTTAAGTAAACCGCTTCCGTTGCAGTAACCCGCGACCTCAATAAACTTAACTAAATATTTTAAAATTGTTTCAGTTCATGTACACAGTTTTGGGCCACCCTGTTGCAGATTATCACTGACTAGTTGTGAGTTATGTGTTATTAATGACTTACTTTTGACAATATTTATAAGCTAACTAGTGGCCGCCCGCGACTTTGTCCGCGTGGAAGTCGGTTTCCCGTAGGAATGAGAAGTTTTCTCGACTTAAAA
>DWJN01005170.1:0-11707 GCA_018248895.1 Carystus phorcus
TCGGTGTTCCCGTCTGATTATAATATTAATGTCTTCAAGTCAACAGTGAATAGGCATCTACTAAGTTAATGCGCTTTACCATCCAAGACTACATCACCGCTTACCATCAGGTGGGATTTTAGTCAAGCATTAACTTATAATTTATAAAAAAAATCCATTAAATTATAAACTAACTGGTTGATTACGGGCGATGACATGTTTTACAGCGGAACCAACCTTAAATAAATACGACGAATCAAGTAAAAAGTTGACCATAGAAGACCATCCAAATTAAATAATTCCGACCGTCCAAATAATTGTAGATGTGACTGACAAAGGCAAATTTTTTTCACACTTCTAACCTCATATTAAATTGTCAGTGGTTGTTTGCGTAAAAATAAATAAGCGAAGTAATTCCGAGACCAATTTAATTACCTCTCGTGCCGTGATGAGCTTCTAATTGTTAAAGTCGATTGATTGATATTTATGAATAGTTTGAATTGTAAAGCTGCCGTGCCGCTGAAGATTAACATGGTCGTTAGCGTAGCATTTTCTCGTTGAATGCACAAAAAATAAAACGTTTCATTATATTTCATTCTTATATATTCAGTTCATTGTTATAAATACAGTTCTATATAACAAGAACTTATATATTTCAATCAAAACAAAATAGCGACCTTGTTGAGAATAAAATAAACACGAAACCTTAAACAAATTTCGCGGAATAAGCTCGCCTGAAGCATATCTGAAATTTATGAAACCCACATCCTAACCGTACTAGGAACATATCGCTACACCGTTCAATGTCGTTTCAGTTTTATAGCGGGCTGGTATATCCTTGAATATTTAATATTCAGGGTTAAGGGCCATGAATAATTTACCTTGTTTTTAGTGAAGATTTCATCAAAGTGTAATTCACCAATTCTTTCAATTGATACAGTACTATAAATTAATTTATATTTGAGACAAACTTTTTATATACTTACAAAACAGTTTAGTAGGTACCATTAAATAAGAATAATATTTAACATTTATCAAATCGAGAAGCGCTCATAGCCCGGTGGCTCGCGTCGGTCCTATGCTATCGGCAGAGTTAAGCAACTGCGGGCGCGGTCGGTACCTAGATGGGGTCACCAGGGTCGCTAGTAGCAAAATTTCTTGAGCGTTTCCGTATAAATTGACAAACAGAGGATGCAGCTATTTTTTCTTCTTAGGTTATTTGGTAAGGAGCAAAAAATGCATTTCTATGGATCGCGTGATGCCGAAGAATAATTTAAGCTTAATTTTACTTGACCATAAACATCCGCTTTTCTAGTTATTAAATACCGTGTAATAACGTGCGTTTCTACGAAGAAATTTCATCGAAATTGGTCAAGGACGTAACAACGTGGCATAAAGTTTTGTCTTGAGCTGGTCTTGGGCTAGTAATTTATTAGTATGGCCTTAACAAAGGAAAAAATACTCATGATAACGTAACTTTGTACTGTCGCGAAGTTATAACCTAATTTTAATATCACAGTAATTATAAAGACTGTAAAGATGAATTGTTTTGGGTTATGGTGTCGAAGGCCTAGTTGTAAACTTAAGCACGTTACATTTTTCAGTAGTAATGCATCAGCATAGATTCTGTTCTTGCACGATATGGGTCGCTTAAAATTTAGTTACGTCTACTTTTGTACAAAAAAGCAAAAAATTACTCCTATCGTCAATATTTAATTAATTCAATTGATTGATTGATTGATTCCTCAGTATTATTTCTAATAGACAAGTAAAACATTAGTTACGGTCAGCTAAATCCTTAAGCATCTAATAAATAATCATGTAAGGTACGGTCAAGTAAGGTAAGGTTTATGGCTTAGTGATAAAGAAAACTGGTAGGAAATCAAAGCGCGTAAGTATAAACAAATAGCGTTCCAGGACAGCAAAGTTTAATTATTAGACGAAGAAAGCTTAGTCTTTACGATTAATAATTATCTTTGGCTAAATATCATACTTTATAAAATGTTATCATAATTATATAAATATTTCGTTATGTCAATATTCTGTTTATAATAATCTAGAGACAATTCAGTTCCTAACTTGCTTCCTAATCACTATTTGATCAGAAAAAAGAATTATATAAAACATTTTCCATCAACTCCTACATTACTGGATGAGTTATACCGTTTTGTATACAAAGCCCTTTCGAACAATGTCGTCCTTGACCTCGCGACGTGACTTCACCAACCACCTCCTCGTACTGGAAGCCACCCTCATGTTAGTCACTGCAGACAATGGCTTCGTCACAACCTCGAAAGGTCCTATGAAGGTTGCCACACGATATGCCCCGTCATCAATGTTGGATATTTGGCTCTTTGTGACATACGTAAATGATACGTGATTGAGTTGCAGGGATGGTAGAGGAATATTAAGAATTTCGCCGCAATTTCAGAAAAGTATGAAGTAAATTATTTAAATTGTTGATAAACCCAATTATTCATGCCGTGAGTATTGGATCGTTTAAGCTTTTTTGTTTGTACCTTTACTTTTTCATTTAATTTTAATAGAAAGTTCTCATTTCTGTCAACCTTAAGTATTTTAACGTATAATTAAGCTGCATTATTATTGGTGTTTTTTTGGATAGTTAGTATTATTTAAGGACAAATTTTAATCGATTGTCAAATGTTATTTGTTATAAATACGAGTATAGACTACTAGCTATACGCGTTGCTACGCATATTAAAAAAATTAAGAAAGTTGTCAATATTTTCGACTGTAACTCATCCACCACGAGTCCAATCGACATAGTCTTCATACCAAAACCTTACTTTAGAGCATTTTGAACAAAGTAGCTAAAGACATTAGGGCTCTATCCCCTACAATTTCAAAGTATTTAAAGGACAACAAACAAATATTGATCTTTATATCTTCTTGCTAGTGAAACAACTGTTGTAAAAGATTCTTACAGTAGTAATATAAAGTATAGGTATGGCTACATGTAGTGAAGTACATAAATGGTAATTTTATGCAAGTTAATTTAATTCACATGATATAAATGCCTACACGTGAACAATATTGAAATATGGGCAATAAATTATGAGACTTAGTTAAGATAACAATCTAATAGTTGTCTTGATGTTCACTTGTAATGACATGCATAATTTTTTTAGCATATTATTATAAGTAAGTACTATTTTATCTTTGTCTTCCTGTGTTTATATCATAGGTATTCTGTTAGGAAGTAAAATGTTTAAAACAATACGCAATTCCGTTAACAATTCAAAGTAATTAATCTTCATCAGAAGTAGGATCTATGACCAACTCAGCTGAAACGATTCAACCAACCAACCATTGTTTTTTAGAGTTCATAATAGATTTCAGTGGCTATCAGTGGCCATTAAGAAAGTGTGTCTCGATATCAATACAAAAACGTCAGTTAAATAAATACGTCATATTATAGGATTTGAGTATGTTAACATTTATTTTGTATTTTTTATAACACTACCAAAACACTCCTATAAATTTGCAAATCACATATGATTGGATTACATCGGATAGTTCACGCCTATCTGTCTAATTAAATGTAACGACTGCATAGGGAATGTAGTGTAAGGAGCTTTTCTGTAAAATTAAGTTCATTTGGGTAAAAGGCGGGCGGCAGTTCGCGGAGGCTCGATGGCTCGGTGGCTAGTACGTGCCGGCTCAGCCTTTTATAAGTGGGAGCGGATGCCGCGGCGCACACTCGCTTTAAGTCGCGGCCCGCGGTAGGTTGTGCCACGCGCACCACGATCGCGCGCGTATTCCACTCCGCACACGTTTTCTTTGAAATTTCGCGTAATTGCAAAGAAAAAAGTGAATATCGCGGAACATTTGGTGACTCGAGTGCCGATGTGCTTCCACATTTTTTTACAACTCGCCCTATGCAACGAAAAGAGACACATCAACGCGCTGAAACTCTGAACGTGAACCAGTGAAAAACTTCATGTTTCAAGGAAGGATTAAATGTAGCACCAGGGAATAGATTACAAGCATGTAAGTAGTTTTTTTCTTGTTTTTCTCACTGATGAAATCATGTCTGAATAATCCTTTTATATTACAATTATTGTTGTATAGTAAAATATTACTTTCTGTACCTTTAAGCCATGATTAGTAATTAGTCACAAATACTTAGCAACGACTTATTTACTTCGTAATCTTAATCATAGAAGCAATTATGACATAACAGAATAATAAATAATACTACATGTCGTCATAGTACTCGTAAATGACTTATACCAATAAAATACTCAAGGATCAAGCCACTTCTAACGTTAAGAAATATTTGTTTGTAGTTTCTTCGTATAATAAAATCAGAGCAGTGGTTACAAAACATTATCATATTGTTTTAATACGTTACACATAGACGGAGTAGCGTCAGGAACGTTATCAGATAAATTCGGCGGATAAGGCCGTAGAAGTTATCTATGTGATAAGAAGTGATCTTTTGAGCATGTGAACTCATTGTACGACATTCTTTTGTTTTTTAATTATGTATCAGCTGTTTTATAGATTTGAAATAATTTATTTCAAATGTGTTCCTTTATGTTTTAAAATCTTTTAATATATGTATGTAAACAAGGCAACTGTTTAATGAGTGAGTCATGTTAGTCATCAATTTTCCAACCGCAAACATAAGGAAGCGTTTGTATTACTACCCTGAATAAGCATTAATGTAAGGAAAATAAAAATAGTTTCATTGAGAATAAGTATGTAAATAAAAAAAAGATGATAAACGATGTAAAAGATGCCAAGCTTTAATTTTTTCATGACTCTCGGTGACAGGTTTTTGAATATTTCATCAAAGAAATAAAGTCATTAGTTGCTTTGCAACGAACTACGAGTGCCTGTTAGTATTAGAAAAAAAGGAATATTTTGATGTAGTCATGCAACAGCCATTCTTTATGAATTTCAATCGTGTCGGACTTTAATAAAAGTATGCTGCTGAAGTTAATTTACTTATTTACTTCGTTTCACTTTCTGACTAATTTTAATATGAACATACATATATAAGCACAATGAGAAATATTAATGATATTTAGGTTGCCCAAAGTATGGAACGAAAGGAGCTATATCAACCTGCTTCCAATCATCAGAATATAAATAAACAAATAAGTTTTCAGTAACATGAAGGTAAACAAATAGAATTATTAATTTCAGTTTAATGAAGCTAAATTTATGAGGAAAAAGGGTAGAGGAAGGAACATTCATACGAATTACAATACAAAATACATACGAACTTTGGACTTGGAGACCTTGATTTGCTTATTCAAGTTACATTGAACCATTGACCCCATACATCAAAATTGACAGGCTTGTGAATAATCAAGATTTTTGTTACTGAATTCATTGCACTTTGTGATTAAAAACAAAGAAAATATAAGCTAAAACTCACGCAGATACTTGTTTACAACATTGACAAGTTCGCTAGGATCCTTTGCATTACAATGCGGTCATGTGATAAGATTGATACGTAATTAGTAGTGTGTACGAGCTTCCGGAAGCAGGAAGAGCATCTCAGGGTCACGATGAATCTGCACGGTAACCCCGAGAGAGCGACAGCCGGCTCATTAACATTCTAACGCCTTGCCGCTTATGTTGTCGCATGCAAGCACTTTGTTCTACTATCACAGACAGACATTTTTAATCCTGCAAAAGTAAATTTACCTAAGAACTATGGTGACAATTTTTGTTTTTGTCAATTGTCCTTATTCTTACCTAAATAATTAGTGGCAATTTACCACTCTTTCTGTACCAATCGCCACTGGAGCAGCGTGGTGCAGTTTGGTCCAGACCTCCTCAGTTATGAGGAGAGACGAGTGTTCAATAGTGGTCCAGTAATGGGTTACACATACTACTCTTTTCGTACAGACGCACACTCAGACACACCCATTTTACCAGTAATGTTGTCACTTCGCACCTTGTCTAAAAATTAAGCAACACTTGGTTCGAATCACTAGCAATACTCTGTTCAATAGTAGTCAATATGAATAGTATTCTGTACTAGGTATCTATCCATTAAATTTATCTTAAGGTTAAAAGGGGTAACATTACATTGCGTCATTTTGTCACTAAAAATTCCGTGGGTTTTCCCTTTATCAATTTTTTATACGCTATACGCCCGAACAAATAACTTAACTTAGATAACACGAAGATCAATGGAATTCAATAAACTTGGCAAAGTAATTACATAGAGCTCAACAAAGGCACGTCATAAAAACGTATTTAATTGTCACCAGAGATCTTTTTACAATTCGTGTAAAATTAAACTTGACAAGAAAACAACAACTACAACGTTTACTCGTATATATATTGTTACATCGAAATATTTTTCTCAAATATTACAAAACATTATTAAACAAAAAATATTTTAAGTAAATATCAATGACAAACAATTGAAACTAATAATAAATTAATACAAATTACACATTGCTCGTAGTAAAGTAGAAGTATTTAAGCATGAAAGGTTTCAAAATTAAAATGGATAAATTACAATTAAAATGTAATTAAAACGAACACTCAGAAAAGAAACTGGCCCTTTTGACATAAACCTGTACAGTGGTTATTCAAATAAGTTACTAAATTTTCAACAACATAATGATTTATCGTTTAAAAGGCAGTATAATTTAAATAAGTAATCGTATTTGACGCTATATTAGTTCAATGTTATTCTTGGCTAACGGCTCTCTCTCTGTACGGTCGGATTGATTAGTCGCCGATTATTAAATTTCACAAACCATAATTGGGAACAGGTTGATTTTCGGCGCAAATTTTTAATGCAATACTTGTTTATAAGGTAAGAGTTGTGTAGTAAAAAGTTTGTTTAGATGAAGTTAGGTAAGATCTGAATCCAATGTCGGTGAAACCGTTGTTACCTCCACCGTCACGCTTCGGTGAGCGGAAAATTGCTGCGACACCACTGTCGACCACGTCCATCGGTCTGTTTACGTTTTCGGTTAGTAACGTTTGATGTCGTATCACAGTACAGAACAGTTCAAATTTTGAATTATAAAGACTTCAACCAGCCTTGAATCCAATTAAGGTTAGGTTAGGTTAGTTCTTGAACTTTGATAATTCACAAGTCTACGACGGTTGGGGACGGTAAGTCTTTCTGTTTCATTTCGTTTAACATCTTTGTACTCGCTATCGATACTGTTGTACTGGTTGTAAAGCATTTTACCCGCCCGACTAGCTACCGACTTTGGTTGTAATGTCGCTGAACGAGAATGATGAATGGTTTTGGTTGTATTGGGGCCTGAGATATTGACCCCAATCTAATACTCTCAACGAGGTTCTCGTAAGAGGAGGAAGAAGCCGGTCCTTATCGGTAAGGCTTCACCTCAGGATTATATTATCATTTTTATGTCATTATTATTATTAATGGTATTTTTTGTTAAGCCGTTACCTTCTTTTTTAAACATCCCACTCAATAAATCATCTCTTTTTGCTGGCAACGCATCAGTGATACCTTTAGTGTTACTGATATCCATGGGCTATGGTAACCACTTATCAGACGGTCAGTACGTCTGTCGACTTACAAAAAATAGTTTGACGTTGACAAGACAGTTATTACAAAAAATTACAGACATTACAAAAAATAGTTAACAGCAGAAAAAATGTCGCGAGACTGCAATAAGTTAATAAGCGTTACTGGCAGTCAGTGATCTAATAATGATTCTTATTAGATCACTGTCGTTTAAATGTTCGTTGCAGTAGCCCCACTATTCATTAAAACGAGACAAAGTTCACTCCATATCCATAAAACGGTGAATTCCATTTATCATCATTCCATTGATAAACAAATATTCCAACAGTTCAAAAATCGACTCCTATAACAATGGATTCAAATATGCAGATTAAACTTATAAACAATGACAAAATAAAAAATAAGTAGAAAAATAAGTTTTGTAATATATTATTAGTATTATATGTTTTAAAAATATTTTAACATATATTTTTTAAATACTTATATACGCAAGTAAAAAAAACATTAATAATGTGACTGGTAATGAGATTAACAGTGTTAATTTTTTTTTTAAGTTCGTTGTAATAATCCTAATAAATAAAGAAAATTGAAGATTACAAAATTTGTCCCTTGCACTTGCTAAACTAAACTACTCATAGTCGCTTTAATGGCGTAAACACAATGCAAATTACATGCAGCGACAGTTGCGTGAAGTTCACTGTTTCAATATTATTATGAAAGGCAAAGCATTTTAACTGTAACTTCATATCCACACTTATTAGCCGCTTCGATACAACTATGTATTTTTAAACCGCATCAGATACAATTACTGTTAAATTCTTTGAGACAATATTTAAATATATGATTAATAATAACTCTATTCTAGTAAATTGTTTTATAAGTTAGTTGTTTCAAATAGCTTGGATATTATTTTATTCCAACCGTTTCAAAAATGAAGTCAAGACCATTTTGTCTTTTTACAGAATAGAAATAGACAATAATTTAAAAAATATTCAACACAGATTTAACCCAGCTTTGAATATGTTTATGAAGGAAACTTGTATGTTAAATTTCTGGTTTGTATTTCCTCGGGTTTGGGTTGAAAGATTGGGTGGAAAGTCTTCTCCTTTTATATATTAAGATCTAATTCTTACGTGAATTTTGGGCTCAAAATGGTTTCATAATGCGGGTAATTGGGTTGAAATAATAATAAAAATTTACAAGAGAGAGGATGACAAAAGATAATCGTAAAATCAATGTTACTAATTAAACAGTCGCGCCACGTACAAGTATTTGTTTATGTTTTACATAAGTGTCATTTGACGTGCTCCTTATCTTTTGTATGTGAGTGTAGTCAGACAAGCCCTGTTTCAAACTGGGTCATCAACAGTGGTCAATAGTCGCATAGGTGATTGTTATCTTAGCTATTGGAACGATAGTATTTTACACTTGCTTTGTTGGAAATATAATACTATGTTAATAAAATATTCGACATCTCGTGTGGTTTAATGACCGGCATTCGAAGTTCTGGATTCGATTCCCATTGAAACAGAAATATTCAATGATGACTTTATGTTCTGGTTCTGGGTGTAAGGTCCCTCTCTGGGTCAAATGTCTGTGGCACTCGTGATACAAGGAATCCTAATGTGGGGCTATGATGTCATTATTTGTTTTTTTTTTCATTTATATCAAGCGAGTTAAGCTTAAGATATCGTAAACACTCATTTTACGTAAACCGAACCTATGTTCAATAAAAAAAAAACCATATTGCTTGAAGTATTCTGAGTAATACTACATTAATGATTTATCGAGTAAATCAGTCAGGTGTGTAACTAGTTAAGTAAAATTTATCAATGTTATGACTGTAGAATCGAGTATCGTTAGAGATAAATTGAATGAATCATAGCGGATATGACGTCTTTAGTGTCCTGACCTTTATATAATTACTAATTACGCAAATAATATCTATAACATTACGAAGTATATCTATTTATCCAATAATATTATTTTGTTTCAGATTCTAAACCAACGTGCCTTGGAAGTCAACATATCAGAAACTAATAGATCAATGTTAATTTTAGATAAATATTTGTAACCGATTGGTTAAGAGATATTTTTACTAAGAATAATGATATTTAGCTCAAATAGAAGACAATAATTTTGATACAGAACGTAGATTTTAAGAACAAATGAGCTTATTTAGATTAAGATTAGAAGAAAGGATATCAATGAGAAGGATGGCGTATATCAATATGAGAAGTAGTTTAAGGATATTATGGAGTATGGCCGCAACGCTCGTCTTTCTCAGTAGAAGTAGTGCAGCGCCGGCCTTTGGAGACACAGATAAGGCTATGGTAAGTCATATAAATATTTGCTTCACTCATTTTCACGGGCCCCGTATATCGCCGGATATATCAGTATCGATCTTATTGTTATGACCTCAACGCTGCGATGACTCTGTAAACCAGTTCTTAATTATTCTCCTCGCTTATTAACATAGAAGTCGAAGAAGTCGTAATTCTTAATAACATATGCTCAGTTTCAAAAAGATTTAATAAAAACAGAATTTAATTTCTGAGGCATATCGCAACACATCACAGAAAATCATAAAATTAATAACATACTATAACGGCGAGGCAGGTAACCTAATATTTTAAATTAACTATTAAAAAACCTTAAAACAAACCACAGGTCACTTATATTAATGGAACCGCAATTTTACTTACCTATAACACTTCACAGCAAAAACAAACGATACATAAATTTACCGTAATCTCACCCATTAGCTTTTAAAAGTTGAATTACTACAATGTAGTCACTAAAAACAGATTTACCGTCTTGTATGGTAGTACGAAAATTTTAAATGTTACAAATAACGGTACAACAGAAACAATTTCAATCGGATGAGTAACTCTGTACAAATTCCGATAAGTGATTCGAGATACATCATTAATCGAAATCGGAAATGATCTTGCCGTGGGTTGAACTGAGTCATTTTTCTCGCTACTTAGCTCCTTATTGATCTTGTATATCGAAATCCTTATTTCTGTAGTATCGTATGTAGTAACGAACACATGATAGCGTTCATTCATAACCGGCATATAACGCGGCTAAGATAAAATGATCTCGGATTTGAGTCTCTTTATGGGACGGCGTGACCTCCGCAAATCGTATTAGTAACACGAATGTCTGAGTCATGACAAATATTATGTATGTTTATACCTTTTTATTGGTCACTATACATTTTCAATGACTGCGTCATTTGTGTTGTATGTGAAAACCACGGCAACTTATTGGTCGTGAATCAGTGTTTTTATATATACATAATTAACTAGTATTACGTGTGTTTGCCGTATATCATAAGTACATGTGTAATTGCTACATTGACGTACATACTAGGTGAACTTATTAACTCATATACTTCTATTAAAAAGAAGTGGAATGAGGACAATTGTAGTGGAAAATTTAAGAACCAACTCACTGGTATTCTTCAGTATAATACAGAAGCAATTCATGAAATAAATTTATAGCACAATAGTTTTGAATTCTTTCTTTCTCACCAAATGGCTCGATATTACTTTCATACAATGTTATACAACTTTTTTACCGAGTTATCCAAACACGCAAATGTTATATTTATTAAATTATATTTATTTTAATCATTTAAAAATAACCCTTAACTTGTATACGTATCTCAATTAAAAGGAAATCATATAACAGAATACGATGTCATAAAACTAGAAAAACACTTGTACTCCCAAATAGTGAACGAAAAACAAATAAGAATAACACTATTTAACTATTATAAACCAGTATCATAACAGTGAGGTAAATTTGTTGTTGTAATATTCGTAAAATTGTACTCCCAAATAGTAAACAAATTCAAATAAGGATAAGGATTAAGAATATTAACCTATTAAGAACCGGTATTATAACAGTGAGGTAAAATATCCTGTTTTGTTTAGTCGGAAATGCAATAAGTGTTATTACATAAAACGTTAAGGTCGGTGTCCTGCGGTGACTCAGTTGACTCTGCTGGGTCTCGAAAGGAAACTGCAATGTCTCGTTTTCTAAGAAACCGTGACTCAGAAGTAGTCGCGCCCACAAGTTCTAGGTCATAGAGCACCGAACACATATGTTAAGGGGAAGACCTGCGTTTGTTAAACACGTTCCTTATTACAAAATAAGGTCTAAACCACGATTATCAAGTATAGGTTTATCTTTCATACTATACTTTAAGCCAAGGTT
>DWJN01005171.1:0-11707 GCA_018248895.1 Carystus phorcus
GGGGGGAGGGGGGGGGGGGGGGGGGGGGGGGGGGAGGGGGGGGGGAGGGGGGGGGGCGAGCGGGGGAGGAGGGGGGGGGGCGGGAGGGGAGGGGGGGTGACGTTCGGGCCGGCTGAGCCGCGCCGCGCACTCCCGCCCCGGCCGCATGGCCGTTTGCATGTGTATGCTTACACGACAGTCTTCTTTGTCTTCGCACGTTTCACGATCTATCTTTATTTTTGTTCACTGACGGATCGACTCTCTGCTGCCGTAACCGACACAACATTGGATTTCAGTGCCGACAAGGATTGCAGTGATTTTTGCTACCGGATTTTACAGTGTATTCAAAAGTGGAATAAAGTATTCAGTGCCGTCATCTTAGTTAAACAAAGGCCGTTCTAAGAGTGGCTCTCGACTTTTTGTGCAATTAACTACAATTATTAATGATCGTATTTAAATATATATGAATATATTTTTAATTGCTACCGTTAGTGTACCGAGTGGTGAATAGTGAACAGTGGTATTTATGAACTAACATCACAAATTTTGTAACCCAAAAGTTAGTGACAGTCACCATAGTGAGGATCAAGGATTCTCCTAAAAGCAATGCTGAGGGTAGTAAAAAGGAAGGCAAGAAAAAAAGTGCTAAACATAAGACAGAAAGTAACGGAACGGTGACGAGTGCGAAAAACGAAAAGACCGTGTCAAGTGTCTCGAAGACGGATAAAGAGGGCCAGAAACAATCTCCCGCAAATGAAAGAGATAACGAGGTATTTTCCCAGCGTATTTCCTTCTTATAACAAATAAAGCTGAAAAGGATTTCCCGCCTTTTACTCTGCGTCAAAATATAATGCACTTCGCTCTGTAATCTATAGTCTCCGTCTCGGCCGGTCTCTTGGCAAACTCTTATAATAAGTATTTCCGTATCCGAAGGCTCAACCCAATAATCTGCCTCAGTTTTATTGCGAATACTTTTTGTGCTCTATTTATATGCGTTATAATAATACGCTAAGTCCGTGAGATTAAGGAAAAAAGAATGGATGTTACACACAAGTGACATGTGTTTTGGATCTGTGACAGGCTAATAAAGCCCGGTCGCCAGTATGTTTATTTATATGAGATGAGGTTATGGGTTGCTCTGATGTTACAAATACGATTTCTGGGTAACATTAAAAATTGAGTTGTTCATTGTTTCTTACTAAATAAATATTGTTTCTTTCTGTAGAAATTGTAAGGTTTTACACTTGTTATCTGTAAGTGTAGAAACATAATAATTGTCTGCTTGGTTCATTCACGTTATTACAATTTTTCTATTAACAATAATATTCGACTATGGGAAGATAAGATATTTTTATTTTAGTCTTCAGGAAAATCCTATTCCAACTATTTTTGAGTCTTGAAATTAATCCCAACTCAAATTCAACTTGATGCTTTGATTTAACATTTACTTTGTCTACTAAAATGCCTATCGCTTTAGATTGCATATGAGACTACCACCTTCAATAGCCCTTGATATTTTACAAAGTAATGTTAGCGCTGTGATCATTTAGGAGTAATACTGTTTAATTTTTAAGACTAAAATTATTTTTCTCTGTGGTATGGTATAAGGAAGATACTTTTGGTTCTAAAAAACTTTTGTTTTTACTCTTATTTCTTTTTTCTGATAATATGTTTCACCGTAGCGTTTTGAGTAGATCAAATAGGAGAACCAGCGAAACAAATGAGTCGTTTCAGTTCGGGATTCGGATAAACCTACATCTTAAGTAGTAAAAATAACAAACTTACTACTTTCAAGTAAAAAACTTTGTTCCTATGATATGAAACTGTTGTGATTACAAAACAAATCCGCTGCGAGTGAGTGGCAAAGTTCAGTTAGTGTATTGATAAAAACCAATGAAGTACAAAGTACAAGAAATTATAATAATACATTTTCATTGATGATTAACCGAAGTTTATTTGAATTGATCTCTTTTTAATCTTGACGTTTATCAAACGGTCAGTTGGGTCACCAGTCACCGTTGTAGGATGTTTAAAATCTGACTCTATCGATATGAGTGTACAAATACTAAAGCTAATACAACGAAAGATTGGAATAAATACTAAGCACGCCAAAAATTATCAACACGGCACTATAAATTACGAACGTGAACGAAATATGTTGCTGGTATTGCTGTTTTAATTATAATAATGGAACGGAATGTATTTAGTGAAAACAGTTGTTTAACACGATATCTGAAACATAGTTTGCTTCAACTAACCGTCATTATAGGTTAAACATTACACATTGCAAATATTTGCTCATGATTATTATAATTATTCAGCTTACTTTTCCTCAGCTATTTGTAAATAATGAGTTGCGAGTCGTGATGTTATTATAGTATGGTCACGTAAATAAATGTAAGTTAAAGTTAATTTGTTTTTAAATATAAAAAATCAATTCTGCTTTTACTTTTAGTTAGATATAATAGACAGAAAATCATAACCATGAAAGAAAAAAGATATAAAGTAAACTTGTGCGAAAATTTATTTACCTACACATGTTTTCATTTATGTAGTCAATGTTTAAAGTTTGAAGTCCTACTTTAAGTCTGATCTTAAATAACCAGTTCGTGTTATCATCACATCTCTGAATCATAAAATGGTGAAAAACCACTTTGCCGAATTAAATTATCCCGGTGTGGTAGTGGGTAGGTGGTAAGAATGTTAACAAAAATATAACTGTCACTGACTGATCTTGTGACATTCCATTCCAGTCTACGAAGGTCAAACCGAACTCGAAACAGTGGTTTTTGTGCGAGATTGTTTGAATGTTTTTCAGGGTCGAAAGAAGTTTGTTCAAAATCTGTTTCATATTAATTGGAATTTATATTAATACTAGCAGGCCCGGCCACGCGTTGCTGTAACTAAGGTTTACATACTCAATTTAGTCTTTTACTTTACACCGCCATCTGTAAGAATGTTAATGAACTAATCCTTTACAAATAATTTGCAATAAAATAATATTGCGACTATAAATTGAGATATAAGCTATCCTATTTTTCAAGTTGGATCAAACTGGACGCGGTGTGCAAAATTTGATTAAAATCGGTTAAGTGGTTTGGGAGTCTATCGCGGACAAACACCGTGACACATGACCGTTATATATATATTAAGATTAACAATCATTTGGTGAACAAAATCTTAAGACAATGCGTGAGTACAATTTAAGAATATTATATATTTTTTTATGAAACAGTTTAATCTGTGTATGTTTACATTTGACTTGTTAACTAAAACTTACTTTTTGCACAGTTCATGATAAAAAATGTGCATTACATTGTTAGATGTTAGAGCGGTTAGAATATTCCTTTATAAAATACTGCAAAAGGTTCGCATCGACTGCATTAGCTTATATAGCGTAATAATATTACAACTTAACCGTTACAATACAAGATTTTGTCGTGTACTCACTCGGGTGGCATATTTCCCCCTGCGAAATCCTATTAAGGGATTGTCCTCGTAATTGTGAACACGATGCTTATAACAAATACATCGCTAGCGTGGAACAATTGTTTTGAAGCATTTGTTTTAATTCATTGCACAAATCGCATAGGTTAAAAACGGTAACAAAAATGTCAACTTCAAAAGTGTTTTTTTTTATCTCCAATTATTCACTCAATTGCTTGTGTTTCTTTTACAATTTTTGTTTCAAATCTAAAAACTCATTCTCTTTTGCGCTTACTTTACTAACTAGGTAGGTACCTACGCAAAAAAAAACCTATATTATATGAGAATACTAATTAATTGACATTCCGTGTATAAAATGCATTAAAACAGTAATAGCAGTAGGTATGTGATTCACGAATGCAATAAAATCGTTGCTTGATGTTTAAAACCCAGGTTTTAATTTTCCAGATCCAATAACAATATAATTATACTGCCTGTTATAACAAGCAAATGAAATAATTTTATTAAAGTGTACCGAAAGTGACCAAAATTAAAATCATTTATCGTTGAGCAAATGGAATCGCCGGTAATATTAATTATTGCAGCGGAATATGCATGAAAACAGGTTGGGTATAATGATTATTGAATATTTATATGTAATCCGATAAGAGCAGCCTGCCCGATTCGAGCGTTTATAGGCCAATTGAATAGTTAATCCTTAAACTTGTTCACATTATGTATCGACACGATATGAACAAATTCATTTACATGACAACACACAATATAAGAACGAATGTTGCCAATTTATTTTTTCATTTTATTTGTAATATTATTATTTTTTCATTTTATTTGCCAATTTATTTGTAATATTATACTATTCAAAGACGAATGTTCCAATTTTTTTGTATTACGTAATACGTACATTGATTGATAGTACTATTACTGTAATAACGATTATCAAATAAATAAATTTAAGTAGTACTACATTTACAGTAATACCAATGAACAAGATATAAAATAAACCAATGAAAGTAACAACAACTCCAATACGAATCCCGACAATTTCAGGAGCGAGTATGATTTTAACACAGAATATTTCACAACTTTTGTTTGTATAAATATACCGTTTCACTGTGCGGATTGTCTGAATTTATTTCACTGTACAATGCGAGTATGTACCACAACATCGTAGAAAATTTTGTATGCAGCATAAATTCAGGTCACGAACAAACAATTCTCGTGCTAAATATTCATAGCGGCCACTTAGTATTTTTTTCACACGATTCACATGTGTTGTTTATTGCTTTTAAAACACGTCTGCTTATCGACTATTTGTATTCAAAAATGAAGATATGCAATTTAACGCAGAAACCCATTCCAACTTCAACATAAGATATTCGTGGTCCTCATACATAAAATTAGCAATTCATATTATATCACTGTACTGACAAATGTATTGACAATAATGCTCTATGAATTACTCAACACCTCTAAATGTTAGTTAAATGACATTTACTTTGGCCACATTTAGTTACCATGTTATTTAAATTCTGTAACTCAAAATAACACAACTCTTTAGTTATGTTGAATACATTTCAAATTTGTTAATAGACATAGTAACTCAAAACATTTTTAATATAAACATTAACATTTGTAATCTTTGTAATATTATAAATACACTGTTAAATACTGTTGTCGCGTACCACTTTGCATGTTGATTGAACAACCTTATCATATACAGACATGTAACAGAACTTATAGACAAGTTCAGTAATTTAAACGATGTAAATGTTTTCAATGATAAATTAATCTGTGGGTTGGTCAAACAAGCTAATCCAATTACCGGTTAATAGAAAAACATCGGTCGTTAGAAAGTCGCCGCGGGCTATATCGCTAGCCGCTGTTCGAACTTTGCCACGATTCGAATTCTCCTTGAATTTAAAGTCCTATCCTATTAAAAGTTTGCGAAAGTATTAGAATTTCGAATGAGGGGTAAAAAGCTATCACGCCTTTTTCCGGGATCCCCTCTGCGACGGGTGATTAGGTTCGGAACGAACAACCCCTCAGTTTTGGCTTGGCAGTGTTATCAAAATTTGTATTCGCATTCATTTATTTGCTATTTTGAATGGATAAAAATTATATTGTAGCCATCACTCGCATATCTGAAATTTGCCGCATACTATCTAATACATTTAAACAGGACAACGTGACGAATTTACCATATAAATAATGTAATAAAGTTAACTAAAACCGCTGACTTTAAGTGAAACCAAGTGAATCGGAGCGCTTTAACTATAAAATTTATATGAAAATCAAACAAAACAACGTTTATTTTTGGGTAGTATTTCATTGTTCGACGTGGCATTAATAAATTGTCGCTTCCGTTTTTTATTATTATTTTGATACGTCTTAATACAATCTTGATCAATCGCCCGGCCGAATTAATATTCAAAGTTTTATTTTGACAAGGTTGACTAATGGGGTCGTTTATTTTTATTGCTGGTTTATTTAGATTGGCGCGTGTTTCGCTCGAAGGTGGGCCCGCGCGCGACTGAACTACGAGTATTATTACTTGCCGACACGACATCACTCATCGCGCTAATATCTCTGTGATTATCTATTTTAATGTGAAATAGTTTTGACAAGTGGCCAACGACAACCCGAGCTCGACACAGACCGTTACAAAGAATTTATGAACAAATACAATAGCATTCCGTGCAAAAATAAAACTGTCGTAGTCGAGTTTACTAAAAATATTTGAACATTGTTTGCTATTTTCAACTAAACAGTTGTCTTTCCCATAATTTATGACTAATATTAAGTTAACACTTTATTTAATAGCAAAACTCGACGCTCCATTTATCATAATTATGTCTCATTAATAGGGTCATTAACGTTTAATTTTTAATATATCTAACATGTTACGAATAATTATTCAATACAAAAGTTAATTTGTTTTTTGTATGATGCCATTATACTTTAAAAAGATATCTTAAACAGTAAAGTATCTTTAAATTTGAAAGTATCATATCGTAAAGTGTTATTTTATCCCAATGAGACGCATTGCTCCAATGAGCCACTATAATCTCAGCAATAAAAAGATGTTGGCTTTGAAATTTATGGCCATCTGTTTTATTCATCGGACGTCATTCCTCGTCATTTGGAAGACTTAAAATATTTTCGTGAAATGATATGATAATATTCTGATGATAATGGCACACGGCACGACTGTTGTGTTCGATGTGGCAGACAATTTATTGAGCTGAAAGTAAATTAAGTTTGAAGAGGTAAATTTAAAACAGTTTTGTTGTAGTAATTATTTTCATCGTCAAGATCGTGACGGAAACTCGATTTGTCTTCGTTTGTGTTAAAATTCGGCTTTTGTACGATAATTTAATTTTTTTAGTACTTAAAATTTTGTTGAAAGACGGCAACAACGGTGTAGAAATGATGGAAAATAAATCTATTTTCAAATTGTTGCTTGTGAAATGTCGTTAACCTTAATTATAGCTCCTTTTAAACGGTCTTTTGACACAGTATACTAATAAATTTAAAATTAAGTGCAACAATTAGGCATAATATTACCAAGCTATCGATTATCATCGAAACTGCAGTTGTAATAAATGTTCATTGTGTTCAGGCTTTAAATGGAACACTTATGAAAGACATCGACAATAAAACTAAAGTAAAACACAAAATTGCTTGAAGCAACTTGCTTCACGACGGAAATAAGAACTTCAACTCATCATGCGATTGGCTCTGTAATTAATTAGCAATTTAAAAAGCTATTGTGTTCCCGCTGAGTGAGCGGAATGTCAACCAAAATTATGTAAAATAATTAATCAGAAAAATTTATAACAATAAAAATTATTAAATAATGTCATGGCTACTATAAACCAGTTTTACTAAATATTATGTATGCATATATAACATTTTTTTATGGTTTACGCAGGCAGACAAAAAACAGCCAATAATAAAAGTGGCCACGCAACAACGCGTTGTCGATCGAAAATTAAATGTTTGTAAGTCGAAGTGCCGAATATCTATATCAAAAAAAAAGAGAATGAATACAACAATCGGTTTATAAAAAAACCATTGCATATACCAATAATGTAAGAAACTATTAAAATTGTCCGTCACATCTTTACCAGGCGTTAAACGAAATGCATCTACCTGCAATAGTGGTTTTACAGCTTCACGCCCTTGTGTACTGCAATGACGGCGTGTTCACAAATGAGTGCACAATAACTCTTTTGTGAACGACAAGTGTAGTGAACCCTAATCGCGGCACCTTTGAATATCTTGAACGGCACCGGACGCGGCTGCCCTCCCGCGCCCGGCGCCCGTCCGGCAGGCCGCCCGGCCGGCACGCGCTCTCCATACTTGATTTATCACTCCATTGTTGCGACCAGCCCGGGTCGCTCCGGATAACGCTAAACATTCAATTGCCGGTACGCTCCCGAAACGATTTGTTCTTTTCATACTCATAATTTCTAGTTTGCTTCCCAACGCCTGTTTGATATAGTGTTAATAACGAATTAAAAGCTTTAATTGTACTACTTGTCAACCGAGGAGAGTTATGATGATTAAAAATAAAATTTCTTTGTGGATAAAAATTGTATTGAAATTGATGTACAATGTACAGCTCAAACTATGAATGTACGGTACGGACGATTACATAAACAATGTGGTTATGAAATATAGATTCACATTTATAAGCAGAAAAAACTTTTTATACAATCAAAAAATAATAGACGGAACAGTGACAAACTCAATTATATTAATGGAATTAATAAAAGTAAAACACTTTGATCATAGTCATTGTGTTTAATTTTGCTGTAGGTATATCGAGTGCGGTATAAATTATTTTATATGTTATTTAAAAGATTTATGTTGCGTATCTGAATTACGTCATATATTTCGCTTTGTTCTCTTTAGGTCACTGTTTCACCTGGTCGCCAGAGAAACGATATACTCTATACGTTCCGTTGGCAATTGGAATACTATTCCCTTGTGGGATGTTCTGCTCATTGTCAACCAAGTCCCTTGGTTCAACTGACTGTAGCCCATATTTATCCCGAGATGATAAAAGAATGCTTAGCTGCGAGCGATCTTTTGTTGTCCTGAGATTTCATCCATATTCTGATTCTTAAAATATTCATAGCAACTATGTCTTTGTTACGATTTAAGGTTTCTTCCTAATCTACGTCACTTGTACCTAATATGTTATTATTATACCAACCACCCTTCCTATTTAGTAGTGGTGGCCTCGTTTTGAATCAATATCAACGCGAACATCCCACAGTACTTATATTATTTTTTTACAAAGAAGATGGCACTTGATTTATTACCCTATTTTGTAACCAGGAGACCACCCTCTCGGTCTCCCTACTCTGAATACTTCGAATGCTAAATATTCAATTGCCGGAGCGCTCTCGACAAGATTTGTTCCTTTCATGCCATCGATTACCTATATATCTTGTTGAAGTGTATTGCTTTGTCTATTATATCGAGTACTTTTGTGATTATTTTCATATCATAACTAAAATAGGATATTAGTGGACTGTATTCTTCCATTCCCATATATTGTTCATCTAAAGCCTTGTAATTAACTTTTTTATGCGTGATTTCAAACACCAGTTCTTTAAGATATATAAAGATTAAAATGAAATGAATTTATATAGTAAATAAATAAACCAGCACGCGTTGAATATTCATTGAAATGTATTCGTATTCATGGCATGTACTACGTGGAAAAATAGCCTTAAACGTGCCGCTTATGCATTTAATCATCAGACTCCGCAGTTAACAAGTTTTAATTGCTCTGCGGAGAGAGGAAAACTAAATTCTTGCAGATAAAGTTGAACGAGGAAGCGCGGTTTACACTGAACTCCCGAAAGTGCAAACAGACGTTTTCTCGAATTGATAGCAGTTTACTAAATTGGGCCTATCGCGAACGATTCGGTTACCCGACTAGCTTTATTGAGCCATTTTCTCGTTTCATCGTAAATGTCTTGGAGTAATTACTTTCGATTCCCTCTTTAACACCGATTCAGTTCGCCGCTGATTGTGTAGTAAAAGGTTTTATGCCGTTTAAACTTTATACTTCATTTTATCGTCTGATAAGCAGGGCTTTGTGGTAATGCATGTTTAAAGTATTGAAATGCTAAGGAAAATAATCAAGTGATAAGATTAGTTATGTATGTATACTGATGACTTTACTCCGCTAAGTTTTTATTTACAACATTTATGTGGGACAATCATGTGACTTATTATGTTTGATCTCTTATGTAATGATGCTATCTGTGACTAATAATATAATCCAATCCAGTCGTTGTGCATTTAGTATGTGTCGAAATGTGTTATACTATGAAAGGATACATTTTAACAACAATGCCTCCTCATAGTATATAGAGGAGACTTGTACAATATCTGAATGATCCACTTATATGACTTTTGTAAAAATACATTTAATTTCCTTACTTTTGATCAATAGCTGTCGTGTTTCATTTATATAATGAAATGCTCTACTTCAAACCATCAGAAAACGTTAACAAAACTTGTTCAGTTATTAGGTTGATAACTTTATAATGTTAAAAATGTAAGTGTGGAAATTTTAACTTTGAATGTTTACCTGAATCTTGAAACGTTTATAAAAAAAACAAGTAATTTGGACGTAGGTAATATTCATAGGCATATGAATAACAATTGGTTACTTCTTTAACAATTATTTTTATTGTATGTCAAGTATTGAAGTCTCGTACACTTATGATTATACATACCTTCTCATGTGTATATTTCTTCGAATGAATTAATAATCAGCTAAAATTGAAACGGTAACTTAAAACTACAAACAATAGTTATTCCAACGTTCCGCCTTCGTAAACAATACACATCAATCAAATGATTAAACAAGCGTCCATGACATAACTCGCGTAAATATAGTTGTTCAATAATAAATCAGACCGAGAACAATGATTCCTGTTAATCTGTATAATTATTGTAACCGTTTATGTAATTTCGCCGCAATTTTGCCATTTAACTTAGCATTATAAATTGGCCATTGTCGATAAATTAGCTCGGCGAAGTCGGAGTAATTAATTCTAATAAAACAACTCTTGATCAAATAACAATAGGTGGAGCTCCACAACTGTTACCTAGAATACTAATAAGCCACTCCGTTGGCTGGCACAGATTCCTCCGCTACCTACTTATTGAATGCCTCAATGCCTCAAATGGTCTGAACATTGCGCAAACATCGTGATAACATTATTACACTACAAACAGTTGATATTATGTTGTTTGAATGTTGAGCGCAGGGTGTCAAGTGCGAGTGAATGTGTATTTATCAAACAGTATCATTGCAGTGCAAAGGTAAACATTGATGATGTTTGATTTCGTTTGATGAATTGATGTTTGTTGATGTTTTCAACGATTCTTTATATATCACGGCGTCGAATCGAAACTGTAAGCTCTGGAGATAACTCCGCCACGTACTGAAGGTTCTTATTTATATGTTTTTTGTTTTTGTTACAGGCAAGTCCAGAAAGTAGTAGAAATGCCTCACCAAGGTATCACGATGCATCAATGGACGATGTGAGTAGATGTTTGTTTGTTACTGTCTGATTATTTAAGTTTTTTTAACTGATTAACCAGAGGGCGAGCCACCGATCAGTGGTTGCCGTCATCCATGAACGCTAACAACACCAAAGGCATCACAGTTGTTTTTGTGTTCGAAAACCGGAGCATATAAAAACAAACACGGGCTATATGAAAAGAAGGGTGATAGCTAGCCAGGTGAACAAAATCCTTTACCCACTATGCGAGAGCCCTTTTAAGTATTAAACTACAGTTTGACATAGGTACCCTATCCCAGGAACCAACAAGCTCGATAGCTTCTTCCATTGTTCAACAGAGGGTGCTTGTAATAAAATCAGATTGGTTAGATGGATCTTTTACGCGCATTTGCTATTGTTAAACGAATTCCGTCACTAATTTTTTGTGGTATCACAATCACACAAGTGTCTTGACCGGGTCTTCCTAGCTTTATATACTTCTATGTCGTTGTAGTTTATTGTAATGATTTAGTTATACAAACCCACATTCCAGGCATCAGACGCAGGCTCTCTGTTTCGGGTGACGGGAGCTGTCGGGGGCGCTAAAAATGAACTGGTAGCGCGGGGCGGCAGCGGCGGCGCGCTGGCTTTGTCGCGCGCGCCCGTCGGCGGCAGCGCCAGCCCCGCGCCCGCGCCGCTGCCGCAACCCGCGCCCTCGCCCGCTCCCGCGGCGCTTCCGCCTCCCG
>DWJN01005172.1:0-11707 GCA_018248895.1 Carystus phorcus
CTTTGCCAAATACTATTAGCAGTTTTTAAAAAAGACAGTGGAGTGGACAGTGAAGCTTATAAATAGACATACAGTAAATGGTGCCTTGTTCAGATTAAAAAAAAAACCTTGATCTTAAAATTCACGTAAACATGTATTACTGATTTACGTAATTTTTTTGATTTATTTTACGAGTATTATGTTCGATTTATTGTAATTGTTCTAATTTTTCACTACAAAATAATATTGTAGGCCAACGTTTGCATCAGCTAGTATCTACTATACATATTATAAAGTCCGTCCGCCATGTCTGTCTCAAAAAATCTTAATCAATCTCAAAAACTACCAAACGGTTTTTCATACAGTTTTCGCTAATGGACCGACTGATTCAAGAAGAAGGTTTTTGTTATAATAGAATAATATGAAAATTTTTGGCGACGATGTCGGAAATATTCAAGCCGATTGACAGCTTTCATCGAAAACGCTACCTAACCTTTTAATGTCGGGTGGAAATGTTCCTCGTTTATAGATCCGCAATAAATTCCGCGATTACGAATCTTTTAAGGATTGCTTACTATAACCATTTTAATGTAAGAAATGGTCACTTATGTTTTATCTGATAAACTGTTTAAATGAGCATGGTATCAATCTTTGTCAAATTGAATATGTTACTTATCTTCAGCATTTCATTTTCATTACAATGGTCTCTTTGCACCATTTATTTAAATCAATATCTAAGGAGTTAAAATTATCGCGCGACAAATAAATGCAAAGGATTGTCATACGACATACTTGATGCAAAGATAATGCATATTATGTCACATAATAATGAAAAAAAAATAAGTTGATTTTATGTACAAAAATAAAATACGAGTACATACCAAGGCAAAGCGAGCGCGCTTGGTAGTGCTATATAAAAAACTAAATTCATATTCAAAAATCTTACCTGAAATCCAAAATTGACGAAGTAATTTAACCCTTAACCGCTGCCCAGTAAACACTAACAGCTTCCTGTGTAAACCAATTGAGTTTAATAATTCAGGTCCGGAGATAAACTTGCAAATTAATTTACCTGTGATAATTCATAGCCAGTGGCCCTGCGAATGAACGATAGGAAGTTCAATTAAGTGGACATGACGACGTGTTAATAATCATTAACCGTGTAATACGTGTTATATAGATATACATCCATCATTATCAACTATATATATCATGAAGTAGTAGCTTACTTTTAACTTCATGTATCACTTTTTGCCATATAAGTTAGCAAAGTAAGTATTTCATGGAATAAAAGCTTCTTATTCTTCTCTCTTCGCGTCGCTTTGTGAATTGAAACCCATAGTAGGTAGTACCATGTCCGATTGCTAAAAAATTACGGTTTTAAAGTGTATATATTTTGTTCTATAAATTGTAGCCACATTTATATTATGCATTACATGAATAATAATAATAATATAACGCCACACACTGATAGCCCCACACTCGGATACCACGTGTCGTGGGTGCCATGGACAACACAGAAAGACAATTACAAACACACCCAAATAGGACCCTTCTAACGGCGGTCCGACGGCGTGGTGACCATTACGCCACGCGGATCGTCACAACGACCGAAATAAACAAGAAAAGATATAATTATTTTAACATTTAATTTTTTTTACGAAATATTAGTTTGTAACCTAAGCCATACTAAGTAGACACCTGCGGAACCACATAACTTAAAGGATAAAATGTACTCAAAACAATGCTCAATCATGTAAGCTACAAATATGAGGAATTTAATTTAAACACAGTTGCAGGGTAATCTGTCCCCTCCCTTACTATCAATATAAAATTTAAAAAAAGTTAAACCTCGTCGATGCCACGAACGAGTTAAATAAAAACATTCATATTTTCCTCGGATCGTAACGCTGTGATTGTTCAATAAAATGCATCCTCAATCTCGAAGACTGACAAACGAGACCGATCACGTCGCCGACTCGGATTTCATCTGCAGAATAAATACAACGTAGAAATTGAACGTAACGTTGTAACGAGACAAGACAGACAGGAGTTACGAATTGAATTGTTTAACTACTGTTTTGATTAATAATATTATTCAAATAACATACTAGCTGATTGTAGCAGATTTTGTTCTACTGTATTCTAAGTGGCTGTCACAAGGTTCATTTTCCCTGACCGATATCAGATCGATAATACCTTTTGTTTTGCTGGCGATATACGGCGATGGCATTACATCACATGACTAGTCTACTTGCTTATCAGCTTTTTGCATTAAAAATACCCTTAACAATTTTCCTATGTTTGACGTAATGTATGCATAATGTATATGACGTAAGACGTAAGATACTTCGTAACAATACAACTCACTGCAGTAACAGAACTACTACAGAAATCTTTGCTAGCATACGCAGAAAACTTTTATCATAAAACGCCTTACGAATGAATAGAGACATACAAATATTCGTTTTTATACAAACTAGTGATTTTTAATTCGGATGGAGCAGATGTTATCCAGCAACATAAAAACTATTCTGGAATCAACTCAAACATTAAATGTCATCAAGATCAGTAGGAGTTTTGTGACTGACCCTGACTGACTGTCCTAGGTGAACGACAAACGCGACAATGAGACGCGACGCGACGCGATTCGACCCGACGCGAAAATGTCAAATAGTCGTAACATACATTCGTGTCCTGCGTTGTCGCCTTAATCAGTGTCATTGCTAACATCATTGTGTCGTATCATCATCATTAGTATTGTGTCGTATTACATCGCGTCGTGTCGCTCATGACAACACCATAGACACAAAAAACTATATATATAAAGATATAGCCTATAATACACTAGTTCCATAATCTACACAGCCACAAACCCAGGAACGTTGAAAAACTAGGCCGATTACGATAATAATAGAGCTCGCAACTCGCATTTCACGTACAGAGTAAATACAGTTTGAGCGTTTGTAACGAGATAAAAAACTAGCTCCATGCGAGTTCGTTCATCATAATTTTTTTTCAACGGTCATAGTATCAAAGTAGGTTATACTGAGCTAACAGGATGTGTGGATTTAACGGTTATAATATTACTGACTGACGATAAAGCACCTAGCAGTATTTGTATAAGGGTTATATTATAATATTAGGAACACTAAGAAATTATTTCTATAAATTAGTCCCAGAAGTAAAAAGTGCAAAAGCGTAAAAATTCGTCCGATTTGAAATTGACTTCAGAATTCCTCTTGAACTCAAATATGAAAAACGTTTTGTATGTAAGTGGCCGACGAATTTTGCAACCACATGATGGTAAGAGGTCATCGTCCCCTAAAGGTAAAGGTATTACTAATGCGTTTCCCTCAAGAAGAAATAAGAAAGAGAGGAGTAGCTCTCAAGCCCCCAGTCTGAACACAACGAATCCTTTGACGACTAAGAGAAAAGCGAAGAAACGAGGGTCGTAGCTAGTCAGGCGTCTTCACGGAAAAATACCAGGAGTAATAACCGTACCAGGCGTGAATAAGTTGATAAGTCGACTTCCATTATATATATTTTAATTCATAGTAGGCATTAGGATTGTTTAATTCATAATGATCTGAAAACACAAAGCAAATGAATACATTCAGATAAAAAAAGTATTTATTAACATAAAAACAGAAATTACAGAATTATCAGAAGAACGTTAAATTTAAAAATGTTTGCCTTGAAAAAATTGCATTTTCGATTTGTTACGATATTCGCGCCTAATATGGATATTATGACTTAATAATAATCTTGACGTTGCAAAGCAACGGCACTTTTTCAACTATCCTAAAATATTCCAATATGTTGTATAGATTAACTCCAATAAAACCGAGTTGAGCTTATACAACTCATCGTAAAGTCACGACCGCATCACAACGGCTAGCTCATGCAAACACTGCTTTGACCGTGTTGCACTTTGATGACACTCTAAATTGGATTGCCCAGCGGTCTACATCCGTTCGATAACCCTTTTTTACGCTTTAACATTGAAATTTTCTCTGACAGATCATTTTGTATTGTAAGTTTGACAGTGACACTGACAGATCATTTTGTATTGTAATAGTGTATTTGGCAGAGAAATTCACCCACTAAGCTGACAATAGATTTCTAAAAAGCATTCCTCCTTAAGCAGGGAATAAAAATTCAGTTTTCAAAGTAAAAGTTACTTCAATATAGGTGAATATATAAATGAGGACGGCTGTAAATAATGACGCGTCCGATTTCATACGATTTAGCTAAATGACTATTAATTAAAAAATATGCTCATGAGTTTCGCCGTTTCTTCCTCTTGATATTAAATTACCTCTCCGAAACTGTGGTCAATCAAAAATAACGTGCATACGCGTATTGGGAAAATGCCCACATGAATAAATTGATTTGAATTTGGGATGATCGCTTTGACTGGAACGTAGCATGCAATAAGTTATTGACGCGTTATGTATCCAATACCAATATGTAATACCACAAGATATATTGGGGCTGAACGTTGCAAGTAATTGCATATACGTAACGCGACACCGAACGGAAATAATCTTCAATAAAGGTTTGATCTAACCAACGATAATTGAAAGCGGTGAGCGGCATATTGGGAGTACAGAAATAACTAAAGAATAAGATGCTGAACATTTTAATATTATGATTGCAAGTCTCGGCTGATAAAAAGTTCTGAGTAGAAATACTCCCACTTTTTTATAATTTTATTATCTCATCTAGATTTCTGATGTTCATTTCATTTTATTTCTACTACAAAACACACACACAATGATAAAAAATATATTACCTCAATTATTTAATAATAGAATTTTGTTGATTAATCTATGTAGCATGTAAACGTGGTTATATAAATAAATTCTTTTTATTTTAATGATTGTGAGACTCATGTCATACTCAACAAACTAACAACATTATTTATGTGTATTATTTTGGAATATTATAATTAAAAAATCTTATTTTATATGAAAGACGCCGAATGCGCAATGGATGTTGTTTTAAAACTATGAGGTGTTCAATGACATACACCCGAATATAATAAAGTATGTACCTATATAAAGATATGTAAAGTACAAATATAATAAAAATATCTTCAAATACATTTTGATTCAGCATTTAAAAAATATTAAAGTATAATATTCAATCATTTTCATCCCGAATTACAAATGAAAATGTATTGACATATCGTTTTCCACTTTGCCTATAAAAAATTCAATGGTTAAGCGTACAATTAGATATTATATAACGTGAAGTATTGGAATAGCTAACCTGTTTCGGTGTTTTCGGTTACTTACGATGTGTTCAAGAAAGTCTTTAAGATGAGAGTGAACAGGTTTTTACTTAGTAATGGCGTTCACCACTTTAGACTTCTTCACTTACCGTCAACTCATCTCATATATAATATGAACAACAACATGAAGGACATCATTTTCATCGTAATCGCTATTCAAACGCATGCCAGCACGAATCCAATATGCAAACACTAATACACAATGAAATTCAAATGAACTCCTCGTTCACATAAATCGCATTTATTCGACCGAGACTTTACTAGTAGTGACGATCTAAGCAATTAGCATGCCCCAGTTTGTTGGTAATTTGGTCTGCGCTCGCCATACGTACGAGACTGGAAACCGCAGACGTTAACCGCCTGTTAATAAGAGTTATTAAATACATCGTATGTAACCAGCTGTATAGCTTAATCTTATAGGCTCACAATTTATAATATGCCTTCGAGGTTCCTTTGAAAAATTTCGGAGCCCGTTTAGGACAAATCTGCTCATCTTTTGGCTAGCATAAATAAAGTGGATTTGAAATACACTGCTTCGTAATTAACTTGAACTAACAAGATATGAAATTTGGGTAAATCAGTGTCAAATCTCCGATCAGATCTACGAAGATCTTACATTTCACTGCAGAATTCACGTCTTCAAGTTTTCTGTATTCTGTAGCGATATTTCTACCCAGTTACATGGATTATGGTCACAGCGAGACTACTATCTGCGAGATCTACATATTTGATTGTTCTGTGTCTGAATTTTTTTTTTTATAAATTATAAGTTAATGCTTGACTACAATCCCATCTGATATTTATTTATTTCAAATCATAAATCTATAAAGTATATTCTGTATGTCACTAACGGATTGTTATAGACAAGTGATTATTTGGCAGTTTTAGAGGCCTTGTTTCCTTTTGCTCAAGTAAGGAACACCTTTTTATTCAACTTATTTAACTAGATTATTAATTACAGTAACTTTTTCACACTGCTACTTCTATTTTATGGTATCAATTGCTATTTCTCCAGAACGATTTTCTTAGCTTATTCGATTACATATAAGCCACTGATGAACTTCCTTCTGCGCTATGAGAAAATACTTAAAAATATCCCGGATGGACAAATACTGCTAATATTTATTAAAAAAGTCTTGGGGTTGGCAGTGGCCCCAGCAAATGAGCACAGCTGTCGCATTCCATTTTTAATTCTGAGTACTTTCGACTCAAAACACGAGAAAACAGACGTTTACATACAAGTACTCAATGGTCTCAAAAAGACTTATCTTGAGTTCACCGGGTTCTTTGAGTCAAAACTGTTCTGAAAACTTTCATCAATGCCTACAAAAAGACCACCCTTACACAGACCTCATTTTCGCAGACCACATTTGCATAGACCAAACTTTCGCAGACCATAAAATTATAGAGACTATGTTTACACTTACTTTGTAGTACTTACACAATTCCATTTATAAAATGGTGCTACTTTAGTTTATTTTAATTTCAAAGGAGTAATCATTTCCAATGTTGTAATTTTAGTTGTTCTTTAATACCTTTGTATAGAATTATTGTGTTGTTTCGCTTGTAAATAACTTTTATAAAATAACTGAGAAATAAACAAAACCGCAAGTAAAAGTTCGGTACGGAATTATTTAACCTTATTTCGCGATCTTTCTATAATAACTCAATAAATTACATTTCAGAAAAAACGTCTTGACCTTTCGGAAAGATTACACGTTAAATATTTTTTGTTAGAATTCTTACGTTGTACGTATTTTTTAAAATTTAGTAAATATTACACAATAATTATATACGATTTGGTGCATGTAAATCTAAATGCATTAGAAACATGCTGTAAAAAATACCGAATATAACGAATTTGAAGCCTGTGCTTTTGAATCCTAACTCAATGTCGCGGATTTTTTACTTCAATCTGAAGAAAAAAAGTGAATGTAATACATTGTTTTCGAAGCATAAGACCGTTGTATGTATAATCCAACTATCCCTTTAAAGCTAACAGGACGGCAACGTACCGGCAATTTCGCCAAACTCGATAAATTTTTCGAATATATGAGACATTTTGAGGCAAGCTAATGTAATATACTAATTTATATTACTTTCTTAGTTAAAGAAAGAGTAAAGGACGCGTCAATTATAAGACGTCAGATCTTTCATGTAGTATCACTACATAGTATAAAACAAAGTCGCTTTCTCTGTGTCTATATCCCTATGTATGGTTAAATCTTTAAAACTACGCAACGGATTTTGATGCGATTTTTATAATAGATAGAGTGATTGAAGAGGAAGGTTTATATGTTTAATATGTTCACAGTTTTGCTGTAGTGTATTTAGTATCAGCATTGTACCCGTGCGAAGCCGAGACGGCTCGCTAGTAAGATCATAAAATAAACGTTCATAAACTCACGTCACTCAAAACGTGTAGGTGACATTAAAATTGTTTAAGAATAAACTAAACCTAATATATTATGTTATCTGTGTCATATTTATTTACTTCATTCTCTGTATTTTATTTAAACTGTTTTGACTATAGTTATTTCCCGCGTCCACACCGGCGGCCATTTTAGTGTGTTATTATAGCTGTTGTAAAGATAACAAAATAATGAAATACACTTTATTATAAACAAACATATTTATAGTACACAAATAACAGTACAACCACAACGAGACAAACATTTATGGTCGCATCACATTATATCCGCTTATTGTTACAAAGTTACAAACTAAATTAGAACTGATATAATAACAAAGTTTGCTACTGATGGCAGTTTGTGGTTGTGGAATAGCGGTAGTGTTGTAAAATATATTCTCGCTTAATTTCCCAAATAATCTCGATTAGTGTAAATATTAAATCGCCTAATTTCATTCCTTTAATGTTCAAATTACATCGTTGCCGGATTATTTACTTTCTCGTGTCATGAAGCTTAGAAGGCGAAAATGTTAAAAAGCATTGAATATATTGAATATTTCAGTTTGCAAACAAAATTAACGTAGACTGTAAACAGTTACACATTCCGATCTATGTCCAATTTTGGTAAACATGAAATTAAATTAACGTCTTTTTATCAAATATACTATATAATGGATCAAAATGTACAAGTACGTTTGTAGAATCTATATAATAAAAACATTAAATAATTGTTTGTATAAAAAAAACAGTTTGAATAAAGTCTGCAATCGTGCAATTATAGAATTTTGTTCCAAAAAATAACACTCAAAAGTTCCTCCGATCCGAACAAAGTATTGGAAAGCATAGATTGCTTTTATACATTACCATTTCGGCATTGATGTATGCAGTTAGACTAATATTCATTCCATTTTCGAATATGGAATGTTATGATTTTATTCGCGCTTCCAAATTTCCTGTTGGCAATTTGAATTCCGAATTTACAAACTTTGAAATCATTTTAAATTGCGTTCATGTTCGTTTTCCTTGTAATGAATTTAGCAAAGAGTATTTTATATTTCCGTTAAAAATGTTTGTTTAATGTTAAAACAACTCAATTAGCAGTGACCGGCCTGTTGAGCGAATAACCTTGTTTTGGATTCTCGGCCGGAGCTGTGATTTGTCGAATAAATGTCTGTTCTCAAGAACTTAATGTTTAAGAAGGCTTATTTTTGTATGAAAGTAGCCCATAAACAAGCAAATGAGTTACATCGTAGTGGTCACCATTGCCTATGGACTAGAGCAAAGACATCAATGATGCCGACGGCAAAGAAAGTAAAGAAAAAAAAAGAAAAAGTAGTTCTCGAACTCGTATTCGGAATACAACGACCCGTTTGCTGCTGACTCAGGCAAGAAGGTAGTCAAGAAAGTAGTTAGTCACGCAGTCTTTACGGAAAAATAACCAACCAGTAATAATATTAACGAAGATTGATAAATATAATCCTTATACTAAGTCTTTTTCCCAAGCGGGCCCGGCTTTTGTCACCTGGTCTACCGGCGTGGGATTTTGGTAAGTATTCTACGCCGTTACAATTCGAACTGTGTTTGTGTGTGTGCCGTGTACATACTGTGTAACATAGTGTAACTGTGTATAGAATACTAGCTGTTCACGCGAATTTAACAAAAAAGTTAGTGTTCAGTTCGCAGATTTTACGTTAACGATTCGGTTATTCCAGAACGGAACAAACAGAGAAGCAGACAGACAAAAATAAAAAAAAATATATATATGTATGTAACGTGTATAAATACATACATATGTAATTAGTATAATGGTTATATTAACACTAGCTGTCCCCAGCAAACATTGTTTTGCCATATAAATTATTATTTTAGAACTATTTTGATAAACATAAAGCTAGACATTATGCTGTCGCGGACTTTCATTTAGAACTGTTAGAGGGCAACAGTATTGTAATACATAATTTTGAGTAACTTTCACCGTTTACTTAGCGCACGCAAGGAAAGCTCTAAATTTTGCCATTTCCACAATATTTTTTATTCCCGCTCCTCTCCTATTTATCTTAGCGTGATGTTATATACCCTATAGCCTTCCTTCATGGACTATCTTACACTAAAAGGATTTCTCAAATCAGTCCAGTAGTTCCTGAGATTAGTCCGTTCAAACAAACAAACTCTTCAGCTTTATATATTAGTATAGATAGATTACGAACACTCCAATTGACCAGTATGATTACCTGTATTGCATAGATTACCATTATTTGTATAGATTACCTGTAAGAAAGGAGAGTCTTCTCATAGCCGGGAAGGGATGGTTTCCCGAGGTGTCGAGCAAGTCTAGCTGGTAGTCCTCACCACGGATCCTGTACAGCTTGCGGTGGAAGTCCTCGATGGTCGGAGTGTAGCTGTCTTCAAACTTGGTGCCCAGGAACCGCGCCACCAACGACGTCTTACCAACACGAGCCGATCTGAGAACGAGGAGTGTGCACGATAAAATGTAAATCTTAATATATATAAAGTACGTGTCACGGTGTTTGTCCGCTATGGATTCCTAAACTACTTAACCGATTTTAAGCAAATTTAGTACACCGTGTCGAGTTTGATTCAACTTAAAAGATAGGATACGTTACATCTCAATTTATAGTCGCAAATTTATTTTATTGCAAATTATTTGCTTAATGTAAGATTCTAACAGATAGCGGTGTAAGATAATTAATTGACAAAATTGTGTATTTGCAAATTACTTTAGTTCCATAAAGTTTTAACAGATGGCAGTGTAAGATAATTAATTGATAAAATTGAGTAATTGAAAATTATTTTAGTTTCATAAGGTTTTAATAGATGGCGGAGTAAGTCTGCTATATTGAGTATGTAAACCTTAGTTACAGCAACACGTGGCCGGGTCTTTTATGTTATATTGTTGCAGAACAACGTGCGCTGGATGAACTAGTATGTATATACATATATTATTGAATAAAATCTTCTTTATCGTAAAGCAGTGGCGAACCTAGTATTGAACTGGTCTATGATCGAAATTTGAATATAGAAGAAAAATAAATGTTTGGAAAAGAAATGACAGTTCAATACTAGCTCCTCGCCACTGCTTCAAGACACACCGAAGAAAGAGCTTTTCATTTTAAAGAAACCATTATATCTATTAGGAATCGCTTGAGATATAGTAGCAGGTGATACCACACCAGAGTAGTTTGTAACAAGGAGATTCATTAACAATATTTGGTACGTTTGTTTAACGGTACTGCAAGTATAGTGTTTTGTTTGGAAAACGACACATTTTGAAGTGAAAATTATATGGGGTTATGCTGAGTTTCGTGAAACGAAACATGACATAGTCGATAATCTAAAAACTACCAAACGGATTTTCATACAGTTTTCACTAACCGTAGATAATTTATCGTATATAATACGATAAAGTGTTATCTAAATTGGTTGAAATATGACGATTATTGTCGAAAGTCGGAAAAATTCAAGCCGATTGAATTGCACGCTACAATTGCCTTTTACGCCATACTATTGCGATTCATTTTTCCACTTGTCCGTTGCGATTCGTTTTTCTACTTGTGCGTTGAAGTATGTGTACCAGTACACATTTATATTTTATTTTTAACCCATTTCAAAAAAAAGGAGGATATTCTCGTTTCAACTGTATTTTTTGTGTGTTACTTCGTAACTTTCAGTTGGGTGTAGCGATATGTAGATACTTTTTATATTCTAAATAAATTATTGTCATTTAAATTTGAGCTTAGTTTCTGAGTTACCCTAATTATGGTCATTTACTTGATGCGTTTGGCTTCAATAATCAGAATATTTAATAGAAGTCGGTTTTTTTTATTCATGAAGTCATTAAAGAATTTGCAATTGTTTTAACAATTGTGCAACAATATTTTCACAAACATGGATTCATTTTTAACTAATAAGTTCTAAGAAAATTGCGTGACATAGATTAACAGACACACGCTGAATAAGATTATGAGGATTCCATTATTTTATGGTGTCTAATAAACTTA
>DWJN01005173.1:0-11706 GCA_018248895.1 Carystus phorcus
ACAAATTTTTACACTGGGGTTGGCTATCATCGCCACTCCACACAGGAGCAGTGTGGTGGAGTACGCTCTAAGCTTTCTCAGCGATAAGGAGGTACCCGTTCCTTGTATTATTTAATTAGTTGAATGCAAATACATTTAAAAAACTTGCTAATAATAATAACAACCGAATGCATTCGCTTATGGTTTATCTGTTAAGTGTCTGAACGGTATATATAATTAATGTTAATTGTCGGTTTGTACAAGTACCATCTGGCATATCTCAACGAGAATACTTCGTATGGACTCACGGACTTAAATGTTTGAGAGAAATTTGCAGATGCCCATCACGGATCGAGAATAAATTTTATTATAAATTCACTCTCACACTTCTATGTCCTTGAGCACGAGCATACACAAATATTAAATCATTGGCTTTGAAAAACGGACGCTTCATAAATCATGGTAAGGTAACCAACGAACAAACCAGCTGATAATCCACATGATGGTAAGTAGTCTACGTTGTGGACATAAGCAAACACCAAAGGCATCAGAATGCGTAGCCGATGAGGAAAGATCGGAGAAGCCAGAAAATACTGGCTCTCCAGCAAAGTGCTCATAGCCCGGCAGGTCGCGTCGATCCTAAGCGATCAAGCAGGTTAAGCAACTGCGGGCGCGGTATTTACCTGGATGTGCGACCGCTAGTGGCAAAAATGTTCCGTGCTCCGGAGGGCACGTTAAGCTGTCGGTCCTGTTGTTATCGTAGATAGCAGCTGTTAAACCACGCCGGGGATCTTCGGGCGGCGAAATACTTAAAATACTTGGGTTGGCCACTAACCCCTCCACCAATCAGTAGGGGAGGCAGTTGTGGAGTATGCTCTAGAACTCCCCAGTGATGATAGACCCGTGCTAAATAATGGGTTGACACCACCACAAGTTCTCAAGATCCCAGCTAAAACAACGAATCGTTTGGCGTCTAAATCAAGATAATAATAAAAGTCTGTTATACATTAGCACACACTAGCTCACAGCTAGGTCACTAAACAGCCACTACAAGGTTATTATCAAATTAATGTTATTTTTCTACATAATAAATGTAATGATGTTAATGTTGTTTCGATAGATATTTATTATTTCCATCAAATTGATTAATTACCAAGCGACAGGAACCGACTCAAGGACGTTACCTTGAAAAACCGCCGTTAGCAGTAATTACTGATAAAGTCGTATTAGAGGCGTACCTATATGTGAATAATTTTACTTTAACACTTACATTTGGTAATTTTATGTCACTTTTGTATGTCATGTTGTACATTAAGTTTTTTTTTATTTGAGAGTATTTAATACTGGTTTTGTCAATGAACAAAAAAAAGCCAACATTAATGAAATAGTAGTGGTTCGGAATAGAAGTGATATGTATCAAGTAAACGCGCATCATAAAGTATAACCCAGAAACTAGTCGTCAGATGTCGTTCAAATTTAAATGGATCAAACGACAAACGCCTTCCGAATATAAAAAGAACTAATAAAGTCAGTACACCCAGTAAAAAGATATTAAATAACATAAATAAAAAATACAGTCGAATTGAGAACCTTCTTTTTTTTAAGGCGGTTGAAAAGTCTAAGTTACTTATGTATTCTGTGTTGGTTTAGCGAGGCTCGGAGGAATATAATCTGTTTGCGCAATATGGCGACTGTACCCGCTTAAGATTTAATCAAGACTGAGGTCTGTTGAGCAACGGCTGTATAGAATGTATATTAGCTGAATTGTTTAAGATACTCCCGGACATAAAAAATTCTCTTTGTTTTTTTAATGTACTATATGATCAAGACAACCTCGTTTCGGATAACATTCAATGAATGATTGAAATAAATTGATACAACTTCTTTATTTGTTAACTGATTTAAATGAAACACTAAATGTTAAGTAAAGCCCATCTCAATATTTCTGAAAACTGCATTCAAACCGAAAATACCTTTTATAAAATACATCTGATATTCTGGTCCTCAGTAATTCAGCAAAATTCTATAATCCCGGTCAAATTACTTCCAGATAAATAAGGAAAGTCCTCATCGAGATCCGTAATGTCAGGATTTGGGTTCGTAATAACTTCGCAAATCGATTTCAATAGCTGTCGGTTGGATGTCTTGCGTTCGTTTATTTGTACATTACTTAGTGAAGCGTAATTCGAGGTTTTGCCTCGGGCATTCGTATCCTGTCTTCGAGAGCCCTTTATGTGTTTATCTGATAAATTGAATAGTAAACAGTGTAGAAGAGTAAAACCACGTAATTTAAGTTTGAAATTGAGATGAGATATAACTTTGAGTATTATATGGTTCTTAAACAAACAACTTCAATAATTATTCAATCTCGAATAACGGCTTAAGCTAACTTTGTTAACTAACATACATCTCACGTCATCATAATACTATCACAAATTCTCTTGATCACTTTCTTAGTAGCTTCTGATTTATTTGTCAACGTATGTCTTCTGTCTATTTCAGTTCATAAATGTAGATATAGATGGATCATTTTCCAATATCTTTGTTGGTGAATGCAGTCAATACTCCACTGATATGGCATTATGATTATCATAATACTCTATGTCTTGGACTTTTTTCGTCTGTCCTTCAAGTTACATATTAAAAATATAAAGTTGGGTTTAATATTTTGCCCTCATGGTCTTAATTCGAAGTTTTCAGGTACATTCGTACCTGATTCTGCAAGCATCATCAAAGAAGTACGTACATATGTATTGTATACGAAATACATATCGTGATTGCTCGTGTCATTGCAAAATGTACTTAATTTACGATGAGCTAAATTAAAAAAAAATATAGTTACCTTCTGAGTAATCCTCATACGCAATACGTGTAGTTTTTTCCCAATACTGTGCTGTTTCCTATTCAAAGTATTTTCTAGAAAAGCATTGTTCCTAATTCAATTGGAATGTGTATTATGAATGGACTGCCAAGGGCAAGGGGAGTTCAGGGGCTCGCATACCAAGACGTGTGCGAAGGCGTTATAGCCTTCGTTGCTACTAACGACGGGACGTCGACAGACCCTAATAACTTCGAATAGAGCAAGTATTCTAGACTAGTTGTATAGTGTGTTTAAAAGGAAATAGGTACCGTCATTTGAGTTTTTGTGAGGTAATTAGATTACATTAAGTAAATCAAACGCTTGAAATTTGGAACTTTCGTTTCGTGAGAACTACGGTGTAACAGAATATGAGAACATTATTTTGCCTTCAACCCTTTAATGGCCCACTACTGAGCACGTGTCTATCCTCAACACTGAGGAGGTCTAGAGCATACTCCACCACAAAAAAAAATCAAAATTCAAAATCATTTATTCATGTAGGTATTATTTGAATACACTTATGCTCGTCATTTATTTTGATTCTACCACCGTTTCGGAAAGGCGCTTTTAGATTGAGGAGAAGAAACGGTGAAAGAAACTCTTCAGCACATCTTTTGAATTAATAAATATACAAATATTTCACTAGCTGCTACCACGCTGCTCCAATGCGGATTGGTGGAGTGGTGAACATAATTTTATTAAATATATTGTAAATATTGAAATCTATTAACAATTATTTTATAGCTTTGCGGTCAGAAACATTTTAATTACATTTTTATATATACGGATTAGGGTTCACAACATTTGTTAACAATTGCCTTAGCTTTTAAACGTGAAAAGGAAAACAATTTACGTACAATATACCTACATAAAGATGTTCTCTTTTCCGAAACACGTAATGCCTCTGTAACATTTACAATTCGTACTAAGTCTTCAATTCCCCTCGGGGTGGGTACCAGGCGAACATAAAAAATAAAGACGTGCCAGCTGTAGGCAGGTGTTCGCGCAGCTGTTTCTGTAACGGTCGGCGCGATCCCTAACTACAACTTACAGAAACGATGACTGAGCTTATTATTGTAATACTATATTCAAAGCATCGTAATTGGTTCGAACTCTTACCGCCAGTTTCTGAAAGGTTTGTCAAAATTTCGTTCATATAATACGCATATTAACGTGAAAGTTCTATGAACTCAATTAAAGTTTCTGAAACGTTGATTAGCGAATAATTTCTGAATAATCATGCTTTCTGCAACCCAATTAATAATAGATTTGACAGTGAATTTCTTAATTTTTTCGTTGATCAGCCTTTTAGAAACCGGCCGTTAAAGTACCTAATGCTAAAATTGAACGTAGTTATGAATGTTACTTTTGAATAGTATGTGATAAATATTATATAACATGTGTATTTTTATGTGCATAATTGATAAACCAGCGGTCAACGGGGCTATAATAAAGCATTTTATGAAAAAAGACATGTGGCCTTTTTTAAATCCATATTGTATTAGCGACTGGATATGTCATAGATATCACCTTTGTTTATAGATTTCAAGTAAATCGCTAACCATTGCTCATTCCGTCTTCTTTGTTGTATCGTTTTCGATTATAAAAAGACTCGAAAACTAAACGTTCCGTGGCCATCTTCAAGCGGTCTCCGTCCTTTGAGGGATCTTTAAGGGAGATAAAATAACGAGTTTTAAGAGGAATCAACATAATTTACAACAACAAACCAAGCGTTTAAAATAAATACTCATCCATTGCTACAATATTTTAAATTAAAGACGTTTCAATTGCTATTTTAAAACGAAACTTCAAGGCGAAGTTACCTGAGTTACAAGTACTAATTCGAGCAAGAACATGAACCATTATGCATCGTCAATTTGCATATAAATAGTACCTTTACATTTGAATTTGCCTTTGATAATTTTAGCGTTCATTTGAATGATATCGAAGCATTATTTTTATAAATTCTTACCTCATAAGTATTCATTTACGTTCTGGAACATGTTAATACCATGATAGGTGGCTGGAATAATGACTCACAACTGTAGTGGGTGGGTGTTAATATGTTTATATATAATTGGTAGATAAATGAGCAGGCATTTAATGGTAAGTAGTCACCGTCAGCCATGGACATCAGCAACACCAAACTCATGAAATAAGTTGTCGGCCAAGAAAGAAGCATATAAATGTATGATGGGTTTTTCACTCGTTTCCTTTTTTTTCTTTTACTTGCCCACAGAACAATAATTTCCTACAATTGTGACGCAAAATTTATATGAAAGCACACGACACACACCAGCATTCGAAGAAAAAAAGAATCAACGAAATCGGTACATCCAGTAGAAAGTTATGAAGTAACACATAAAGAAATATAGAAGAATTGAGAACCTCCTTCTTTTTTTGACATCAGTTGTAACATGTTTTTTGAGTTTTCTATATTGAAATGTACTAGAGACCTGTAAACAATTAATGTGCCATATCTTTATTACGCTTGAATGTGTGTCAAATGAATGGTAGTGTGTGTAATGTTTATTTTTATTAATTTCATATACTCCTACTGCATATTATAAAAAAAATATTAGCGTTCTGCATTTCTCCTACATAGTAGTATAAACAATATGTGGGCTAAATTTCATACTCCTCCGTCCGCGCAATTTTCGTAAAAAGTGGTCCATTGTTTTTGCTTCACGTATTAATATATAGATTAATAAAAAAAAGCGAAGCGAAAAGATATAGTTGTAGATACATATATGTATATATATGTCAAACCACGGGAATTGAGAATATGGAAAATAGATTGAGGTTAAGTCCGATTTCGTTCATAACTTCCAAGTGACCACTACAACTCAACAACTTTCCGTGAAGACGGATATCCCTGAATTACATTAAAACTTGCCGCGAGTTAAATCGAGTTTCCTTGTCGTCTCAATGCTGGGTTTCCGTGGCCGTGGTAATAGGAACTACTCAAACAAACAAACCTTTAATAATAGATCTTTATTTAGAAACGTTTATTAAATGTATTTTCTCTCAAAACTATTTAGAGGAGCTCAATACAATACTTGCCTATTTAAACGACATTTTATGTAGTCCTTTTGTCTGGGTTTTTCTTTAAAATGTAATTCGTTTGTTATCGTATCGAATTTTGCAGTTTTTCAATGCATTTTACCGTATTTTATTTTATTCAATGTATTGTTATCAAATTGTATGTAGTTATTTCACGTACTACTGTTTTGTTTGATATCAAGCTAAATCGTTCTATTGAATTGTTTAACGATTCAAATGATGATTTTGAGTTTACCTACCACACGATAACCAAAATCATATATTCAAATAGCTATTACTTTGATATAACAACGCTCCGTTTTACTTCAATCCGATTCGATTACTAAGAGATGTTTGACGCAGCATGAAATTTCATTTCAATATTCAGTATAAAATTAAATCCCCACGACCATATTGCGTCGCTATAAACTCCAATTGACCGCAAAACCCGCTGCCGTTTACAGAAGGCAATTGGCGTGAACACCGCCAACTAGTGGAATTATTCGGAACTACGAGCATTATGATGCTTGTGTTAATAATGGACACTTTTAGACTGCTCAGTTTTTTAACCGTACTTATATTTATGTTTAAGAATGTAAGTTTTTATTAGATTCCTACTTAAGGTGCACAAGTTTTACTTAACTGGATGATCTTAATACCCACACAGAGTAATATAGATTACGCTCCAAACTGATAAATAAAAAAGAGAACGCAGCCAGCGGCCATTGCGTAGAGAAGTTAGACTTAACGATACATCCTTTAAAAATATTTTATTAAAACATTGAAGTATCTGTATACGAAATAAATGTGTATGTACACTTCAATCTGACCCCATTAATAATTAGATTGGCCTGGAATACAGGCAATAATTCACACACAGTTCACACTTACCATTACCATTACCATTTACCAAAAATGGAAAAATCGACTCAGCACATAATAATTTTTAATTGTTTATGACGCACATTTTTTTAACTTACCTTCCCTCCGCACTAGATAACCTGTAGTGTAGCATGAATTTTTCATTTACTAGTAGTAAGTGTTCGGCAATTCAACATGATGGTAAGTGCAGATGAATCCTAAGATGTTGAGTGGATTTTATTCACTATTCACTATTCATTATTTTCCTATTCACTCTTGCTTTGAAACCAAAAGCAAATGAACATGCTTATATACGAGTAAGTAGGTGCATATACTCATATTCTTAAGAATACACAAATGTTTGCTCGAATAATCAAAGTAGGTACCGTGCACAGGCAGATTTTCTAGCAAGCTGAATAACATTCATAGTTGAATGTACCTGATGTTTGGTTTCAAATCAAGTATTTAAAAATATCAAATACGTATATCCATAAAAAAATTCAAAATCATTTATTAATGTCGACATATTCTCGATACACTTAGGTATGCCCTTTTTTGATTTTTTGTTATTAATTATAAGTTGGGAATTATAAAACGATCTAATTAAAAAAAAATTAGCGACTGATGATGACATACTGTTTTAATAACTTGAGCGGTATGAATTTGAGTAAGCGAAAAATTAACTAATCATTCGACTACATTATTAAGTGAGCTACTGTTAGTTAGGTTAGGTTAGATTATTGGAGCTCACAGTTAAGTGAGCAGCTCGCCGGAGAGGTCTCGGTAGTTAAGGCTACGCTGTTTCCCGAGGCCTCTTCATTTAGGCGTTTGGGAGAACCCAGGGGTTTTTAGTGGGTATACGGGTCTTACCCCGGAGTCCCACATAACCCACCCCTATCTCCAAGGGTGGGTATGCGTAACGCATTTTCCCCTGGTACATAAAAAAAAAGGTTAGGTTTTGTATTTTAAGTATCTCAAATTATTTTTCGTAGGTTGCTGTTCTGTTGATTTCTCGTCACTTGCAGTCAGTCGCTCACTTAGTAATACTGTAACCTAAAATAACCATTTTTATCACTTACAACTTTTATTTAGTCACTCGTTTAAATATTACCCATTATAAGTTAATGCTTGACTATAGTCCTACCTGATAGTAAGTGGTAAAGTAGTTTTGGGAGGTAAAGCGCATTGACTTAGTTTCTACTAAGTAGGCTAAATAGGCTTCTGCCTATTCATTCTTAACTCAAAGCCATTATAATTTAACATTGAGGAGTAGAAATAGTTCGATACATATCGCTCATTCACAAGAACAATGTCACAACTAAAAATGACTAACTTTTGGGAAACGAGGTTTTTAACTTTGTGATTTTAATAAAAAAAAATATACCGACTAGAAGCCGACACTACTTTATTTATTTTATTCCTCATTTATCTGTCATACTAAATCAGTCTTATTTGTGAATAAAAAGTTGGTAGTTTTATTATAATTTAATTTTAAGTATCACTTGGTACTAGTTGTGTCGTTCTTCTACAAATTATGAATTATTTTTCCTTTAATTATCCATCTTGTGTCATTGTTGACAGTAATTTTATTGGAAATTGTAAAATAAAAATTAGTTTTAAATAAAATATAGTTGTTTATAACATTATTTATTTGCTTTTGTAACAAAATACAGCCTTATGCTTAAAAACTAGAAAATTCAAATATCCTTCAAAATTCAAATAACTCTTATAAAATATACATCAATTAATGAGTCTTATAAAAACTATAGATTTATTACAATTAAACGTAATAAAAATCTTTTGTCAAGAAGGAAAGCCGCCTTGTAAAGGGATAAAATAAAGGCAGTAGGTCCTTTACACATTCCTCAATTTATAGAAACTGGCACCGAATTTCTAAGCAGTTTCCCTCATTAAATTATTTTATCCCTATTGAAGGTGGTTTTCCTTTTTGTCAAAAAAAAATAATATTTATGCCTTTTTGTGGTTCCTTCCATTGTGCAGACGTGATATTATGTTATAAAATGCATACACAAGCGATCGCCGCAATAATGAGACATCTGCTGTAATCATATGAAGAGTTCCGTTGTCTGTCTCCGAAAGTAATGACTAGATCTTCACCCAATTAAAATAAGACCCATCCGGGAGCTTACATATCACCCATCTTATACACTTTATTTTGTTTATTTTTCATCGATAAATAATAGAATGAGCGCCTAGGTCACGAAATTGAAGTAAAGTAATTACACATTATTACCGATATAAAATGAATATCAGGTAATTTGTAATAATATAATCAGTATCATAATTTAATCACGTACAAGCTTAATATTAAAATGAACTCAAGTCATTCAAGGTAATAAAAAATAATAAAAATTAACATCACAGGGAATTATAAAAAGGAGCATAAAAATTTGGTATGGCTTTTTTTTAATAACCCCAGTAAACCATCTTTCTTCTTCTTGCTTAGTCTGGGACGCTTATTGTATGCATTTATAACACGTGTATAAGTCTCTTTCACGGAGTCATCACTATCTGTAAATTGAGAAAAATATTAAAAAGGTACATACATTTTACAATTTAGAGTTCATAATATGCAAATCATATAAGATATTTTAGAAGACTAGAAATTTAAGTGATAATGTAATAAATAAATACCTTCTTTGAATGACGCAGAAGAAGAATTATTAGTAGAAGTAGTGCTACTAGAAGAACAGGAGCTAGGGGAGCTTGATCTCGACTGAGGAGTCTATTTTTATTTACATCTGTCATAATAAATATTGTTATTAACGCCATAACATAATAAACTTAAAGTATCCAATACCAGCTTTTAGCATCTATAATGTATTTGTACGAAATATGCCGTTAAAGAATTTACACTGATACAATTACTTATTGTTTATAACGTATTAATGGGATATCATTCAAATGAAATAAATGTATAATATTATCAATAACGACACAACACGAAATTTAAACTTTAATATCAGTACAAAATTTTAGTTATACAACGACACAAATTTTGATAAGTCGTTCTATTACAAAGTTATAAAATGAGTTTTTACTTACCTTTACGAAAAGCTCGACATAACACGAATTATAATGTATTTTCACAAAAATAGCACGTGTTCTCACTTCTAAAACTCGTGGCAACTGAAATGTGTCGGTGTCAAAAAAAGCGTCGCGCAATAGCAAGATCGATATAAAATGACACAACATGTCTCATTCCCTCATTTAACGGCCGAGTGTTATAATGTTTTTACAGTTAAGAAAGTAAAAAATTCTAATCCTTTGTGTATATTTAACTCAAAATTGCAATTTTTTGAAATGTGACGTTGTTCTTGTGAATGAGCGATATGTATATGTTGATTACGTCGGTAAGAAATTGACGATCCGTATGATGGAATGGTCACCACGCCGGACCATCGTTTGAAGAATCCCGGGTTCGATTTTCAAGAGCCAGAAGTTTGAATGATGAGATTTTTCTATTCTCGGTCTGCATGTGTGTTTTTGTGTTTGTGTGTTGCCATGCATCCACAACAGGGCATCCTAGTATGGGGTTTTGAGTGTATGTGTTTGAAAAAGAAAATGGAAATAAATAAAATGTAAACTGTATGTAAAAATGCACATTTACATATTTGGATCAGTATAATCTCTTCAGTTTCTCTATCCCACATGTTATCATGTGTTTGTTATAGGAAAGTACGGTATACAAAGTATATAACGAATTGGAAATAAAACTGACATTATACTGTGGCAGATGTAAACTTCAATGGTATTTTTTATTTTCATTTTACATAATCTTTACTTCTGTGTAATCAGTTGCTGCCTAGATAGGCAAAAAAAGACGAGATCGTCTTTTTATTTTAGGTCGTTTTTAATCAACTTCAAAAAAGAGGAAGAGTTTTCTTATAACACTTTATTTTTTAGGTGTTACTTCATTTTTTTTATTAGGTGTACCAATTTGGATAGTGTACCGATTTTGTTATTCGAAAGCTGGTATTTGTCGTGTAATTCTATTAAAATTTGAGCGATATCTGACAAGTATATAGGTTTTGTGTTATCCCTAATAATACGCATATACTATGCATTATAGAGCGTCGAAGTCGCAATAGCCGCAATATTTTAAAGTCGGTTTTTTCATATTGACTAAGCCATTATTAACTTACTAATTACTTATACTTAGAAATTAAGTTATGCCCGCAAAATATGTAACTACGAGTATATAATATATTATTTTAACTAAAATGCTTATTTAATACTTTTTTCAGCTATTGCAATAATTACTTTCGCTTCTATTGCCTTTGTTTAACTAACCATTAAATACTTTCCCTTTAAACGAACTTACTATTCGACAATTTATCACTAAACTTACCATCAGGTATTATTTCGTCTTTGGCTGGCTACTAAAAGTAATAAAATCGTTTCAATTTAATTCCATGGACATCAGTATACCTAGGTTTATAGAAAGTTTCTGTTTTCTACTGAAACAGGTTGCACGTAGTTCAAAGCGACCTAAAAGTTAGCGTCTAATGGGCCGCCAATTAGCATGCTAATGTATTTCTTTCATTTCTGCACCTCGCCGTATAATTACTTTTTCTGGAGCAATTGTACGGCGACCTAAAAAAACATAGCTGTTTCACGCTGCAGCTTCATCAAGTTTTTCTGGCTATTTCAATATATAAAGTTAAGTACATTTGCCGCAATGTTCTGCTTCTGATGGCTAGAATTGCTTTTCACGCATTTTTTTAAATAGGAAAAATGTTAAGCATCGGGTGTTATTTCGCGGGAATCCATTGTTAAGGCGGTTCGTCTATAAGCTCGTGAATTATCGCTAAGTCAGTCAACTAAAATACACCGCCAGTTTCTGAAAGGCTTGTCAAAATTTCGTTCATATAACACGCATATTAACGTGAAAATTCTATGAAGTCAATTCGAGTTTCTGAAACGTTGATTAGCGAATAATT
>DWJN01005174.1:0-11705 GCA_018248895.1 Carystus phorcus
TTTTCAAATCGGTCCAGTAGTTCCTGAGATTAACCCGTTCAAACAATCAAACAAACAAACAAACTCTTCAGCTTTATCTATCATCTCCCCTTATCAAATACAAATCCATATATTAATATTTTTTTAGATACTGTTGGCATTAAGATTGTCCGACCTTGTTTGAAAGTTGCAATCGCGATTGAAATTTTATGCGAGACTAATATTTATTAAATAAATATTTTCATTGTTACATAAATAAAAGCATTTTTCATTTTGTAATAGCTACTAATTGATCGTCTTGTTTTTAGAATTTTACATATGGAGACTTCATTGACATTGGGTGAAGCTGTATTGAAAATAAAAAAGCTAACTGGACTGTCACACGTCCGATTGGCCGTCGGTAAGGGCAGAACGCTAGACAGTCTTGTCAAGGATATCGCTCTATGCGCCGGTTCCGGGGGTTCCGTACTAAAAAAAGCAATGAACGTCGATCTGTTTCTTACAGGTACAGTTTGATTTATTAAGTATTTTATTAGCACTTAATGTTAGCTGTAAATAACAATGACCAAAAACGGGTACTTTTATTCTTCTTACTGCCAACGATTAATCCATAAAATTTTGCAAATGGATAGATAACATGCATGACATCATAACAAACAAAGCCAGTCATTTAGTGTCCGTTTCGATGGAGCGGCGTTAAAAATCTATCATAATAAATCTAATTTGCATTAAATCTTTTCAGTGTTATTTTTAACGGCTTGACATTCAGTCTTTTTTTATTTAAATTTGTTCTGGTATTTAAAGAAATATATTCTTGTACTGTTACAGTTGTATTCAGGTTTAATTCTTACCTTTCGCCTTCAGCTACAAAGAAAGCAGGACTCACGTTATTTCTGGTTTTACATCGAAACACGTAAAAAGGTTCACGGTCGTCTTTTGAACAAGGGTGGTGGTTTTTGTGACTTCGGGGTTAAACTGGATTTTAGGTACCTATACGGAGTCTAGCGGTCTTTAACAAGAGAAACCGCATAGTCTCGACCGTTATACAATTAAAATGGATCATTAAATATTCCAGCACTTCAAATCGTCTGAACCATTTTCTCGTTTAATTTAAATTGAAGATATGAGTAAATGATGGGCGTATGAAACAATTTTAAATGTAGAAGAAATGAGCAACAAAGCTTTGTAACCTATTTTTTTTATATAGTCTGTGTTACATTCCTTATTGGTTTGATAATCCTAATGCTATATAGAATAATATAAAACGGGCATTTTAATTTATGAATTATTTAATTAAACAACAAAAAAGAACTAAAAATGTTACATAGCATCTTTATCGGTTCATGTCTTCATATTTTACGTTTTAAGTTTTTTTTAAACTTTTATTCAGGTGTTCGGGAGTATTTTAATTATTTTAAAATTCCTTTTTTGTTGTAGGTGAAATGCTTCATCATGACGTCTTAGACGCTGCTCAGAATGGTATATCTGTTATATTGACCAATCATTCGGATTCAGAAAGAGGATTTTTACGTGTCTTCGCGGATATTCTTCAAACCAAATTAGACAATCAAGTTACGGTGGAAGTAAGCAAATGTGATAAGGACCCACTAATTACTGTGTAATATGTATTTTTGGTTGGAGATTTATAATAAAACACTAGCTGCAAATGTAATATATTTTATTCTATAATCAATGATTGTCGTTAAAGTAGTGTTAAATTAAAGCCGTTTATTTAAGCAAACTAATTAATAATGCCTTTACAAATGTTATGAGATCAGTTAAATGTGTATTTAGTTAAATAATTGCAATCACAAAATAATTGTTAAATTCAATAAAATAGTATATTTATAGGAATCAATCATCCAAATTTAAACATTACAGTATTTGGCAAGATTGTCGCGTCCGAATTTTTGATTTCGTCTTATAATTTCCATATAATATCCGTTCTTGGTCAGGAACGTGCGCTGAAATGTGTTGATGTGTCAATCTTATAAGCATGTGTGAAAGTTTTAGATCATTCATATTATATCATGTCGATAACTGTTACTTACGCAGGTTACTTTTGTTTGGACTATTCTTATTTACGGTATGATTTTTATAACTATCTCTGTTGTCGTAATTTACAACCTTTTTCTTCGTTGATCCATGATCAGGTCTAATTTTGCAAATCGATGATACTGTGCCGTTTTTGTCGTCATAGTTAATAACATATTTACTTCGTCTGTGTTTGTTTTCGGTTTTATCAAGTTTCTTCATGTTATCTGTCTTTGGTTGTGACATCTTGATATCTGCTACTATGACCTTTGAATGTACTTCGTTTGGTTCTTTTAAAGAATCTTGAGTACTTGTGGTATCTGTTATTGATTTTTGTATTTTTTTTGCAGCTTTACCGTCTGTGTGACAAAGTAATGCTTTGATTTCTGAGTTATCTCGGGCACTACATAAAGGTTTGAGAGATTCTTGGTGCTCAGTTTTTGAGGAACTATGCTTTTGTTTAACGTAATCTATTCCTTTTTTTTCTCTATTGGAAGTTTTTTCTCCACTCCTGTATTTCTTTGGAGAAATTTCTTGACTTATACTTGGTGACTTTTCAGGAGTGACTAGTACCTTTGTCCTATTAGCACTATTTTCTGTTCTTTCTGGAACATGCTCTTGAACTTTTTGTTTTTTTATATCATTTCTTAGTTTAGTTGCGCTATTAAAATTATCCGCATTATCGTCGGACTTGCTTTTAGTATGTTTTGTGGGACTGGAATCGTCTTTCGTTATAGGTTTCTTTTCAGAATTTTGCCGGTGAATACTGCGTTGTTTACTTCGGCTTTGATTATTGCTATCAACAATAACCTTTTTTGTGTCTTTAGTTCCGAGATTGACATATATAGGACTTTCAGATATTCTTTTCTCGGGAGTTTTCACTTCGGAATTCTTGATTTTTTGCTTCTTTTCTGTAGTACTCGAGTTGCTTCTGTAAACGATCGTATAAATATATAAAAATGATTAACAAAAGAAATAAATCAGTTTGCTAAAAATAAAAAAGTGATTCATAAAATACTGAAACTCTGTAAAAAGTGTTAACTTGATACTAAAATAGTTTTAGATATATATTTATTAATTGTTTACAATAAAAGTTTAATAAACAATATCAGTTATAATTCCATGTAAAGTTTATATATGTAATATAAAATTTCTAGTTTTGAATAATTGAGTCGATGTCACCGATATTCTAACGCAAAAGCGTTTAGAATTTAAATAATATCCGTTCCAAAAATATTTTAAGTAAGTCAACATCTCTCTACGAACACATCTTAATCAGATGAGCCAAGAAGTTAGGCAATCATTATGAGCACTTATTTTAGAAATTATACAGAAATTTGTTGTTTGTCTACGACTAAAATGCATATTAAGCATCGCTCCGTTATTTATGTTAAAATATACGAAGAATACGATTGTTATTCATATGTAATAGTTATAAGATTTTTAGCACTAAAAAAAAATACAGTAATAAAATTGGGTGCATACTTTGGTAACGAAGAATTTTTTATTTGATTTGTTTTGTTTTGAGCTCTATAGGGAGTTTCGATATATTTTTGTCTGTTTGCTTTTGGAGGTTCGGATAAACTTCTATTGGCTGCTGATGTCGTATGCCTCTTTATTCTGGCCCGACGCGACTCCACAATAACAGTTTCGTCATCTCTTTCTAATATGGTATTTAAATCATTTTGTTCCTTATTCCCATCTATGTAACTGTGGTATTTTGATCGTGATCGAGGAACTGGTTTTGGAATAGAGTTATTGTTTATGACAACATTCTCATAATCTGGTGTTTCATCTGAATCAATTTCACTATTACAAACACTGTTTGAAATTAATTTCACAAGCTGAACAGACTGAAGTATTTCTTCACTAAGATCATCATTGATACTGTCTAAAGAGTATTTCCTTTTCTCCTTTTGTGTTTCTTCTGTATTAGTTATACCAAAATATGTCAGGTCACTCTCACGAAGTTGTCTTGTCTTAGCACGTGTAGGGATTGGAGACATTTGTAAAATTTTAACTTTGGTTTTGATTGTGTCGCTAACATCTTTTTCTATTTGCGGATTTCTTAGCAATCTTTGTTCTATTTCTTGATTGGATCTCGTATAATTTACTGGACCTAAAATAATAAGAGATAATTAAATTAATCTGAGCATAAAACAAAGTTGATTTGCTTGAAAAGTCTAAAATATAAATATACTTCATATTGTATTAAACTTACCTATATTAGTTGTCCTGGATGTAGGTTTTTTTAAAGATCTCCAATCGGATTCGTTCCCATTACTTAATCTAGATTCGTTGCTAAATCTTCTCTCAAGCTGTAATTGTTTGTTTAGTAGCGATACTCCTGTAGGTTTGTTATTATTATTATTTGTATCATTTTCCATTGTGACCGAATTCAGATCAATCGAATCCCCAAGGACCATGTTCTCCCCTAGTAGATATGGTTTGGGTTTCGGGATTTTATTTTTGAGAATACCTTTTGTAGCTGCCGTATTCTCATCGACAATGTTAGAATCGTTTACTAAACCAAAACAGTCATTTTTATTATAATCATCATTTTTGTCACCGAATAATGTAATAGATTTATTATAATTGTTAACCATGGGCACAAACATGCTTCTCTTTTTTCTAAAATCATTTGAAGGTGGTGGCTTTTCGTCAGTTGCTATAATGTTCACTGTTCCTGATTCTGCTGCAAAATGTAGTTCTGTTTTACAAAATTCAACTTTTTTCGTTCTTTTATCATAATCATCACCAGTACGACCATTTTTTTTGTCATAATAATCTTCTGTTGTTGTAGATGTTGGCAATTTTATTGAAACTTTTCCTGTAGACTGTAATGTAATATTATTTTCATCGCTCAGTTTAATGCCAATTACATGTTCTTTGTTACTCCGTTCTTGGTTTACATAATGTTTCTTCCTATTTTTAGATAGCCAGTCTTTAAACGTCTCTTCGTGAATGTCCTCCATTTTAGTTTTTCTTTCTAGATATCTATTATTTTCTAAATTATGGTTTTCAGAATTAACGATTTCACTGGACTTACATATACCACTATCTGTAGATGATTCCATAGTTAATGCATCAGCCTCTCTCAAGATAGATTCATCAAGTTCCGGTGTTTCTTCAAAACTGTAACTTTTTCTTCTGTTATTCCAGCTATCGTTTCCATTTAAAAGAGACTTGTATTTGAGGGTACTTAAGGTAACAGGTGGATCTAATAGTGAAGAAATTGGGGATACCCTTTTGTGATAAGATTGCGGAGTGAATTTGTCGGAACTCTTTCTGTGTGTACTTTTATTGTAATCTAAATCTATGACACTCGCGTTGTCTGTGGAAGAGGATTCCTCACTCGGCATCCGAATAGAATGTATACTTTTAGAGCCTCTCCATTTTGAAGGCTCAGATATGTCCATGTCATCTGGTTCCGTCACTTTGTAATTTTCGTGCCCAACTTCCGACTCGGGTGATGACTCTAAAGGGGTGGACGATATCTCTAAAGGTTTTGATGGTGATGTTTCTGGTTCTACAAAATTGTAGCCGGAAGATATGACCTGCAAAACGAAAAATATGAAATTATTAAAATGGTAACAAAAATTCAGGGCTTGTTCGAAAATGTTTGATTATACTGTTTCGAAAAGCGACGACTAGGACTTCTATACTCAAATGTGTTAGTTTGCTCAACCAATAAATTCATCGTTAAAGGAAATAAATTTACATATACTACACAATTTATTTCAAAAAATATCTTTTATTAGTATACGCAATACGATACTGTAGAAACTTGGGAATATATGGAGATCATTATTATACAAACCAGTGGCCTAAGTAAAATATTTAATTAAAGCAAATGGCTAACCCGGCGTGAAGAGTGCAACATGTAGGACGAGGCTGGCGCGCCAGGACCAGCGGTGGAGTGGTACGCGGCCCGTAGTACCCGCACGCGAGCGCCCGGCGCGCTGGCGTGTAGCACCTCCATCGCTCGCGCCACCTGACGTGTAACGCCGCCTTCCGTCACCTGCACCACAAAAAATGGTAATATAAATATTAAACATACGCTATATAGTCAAGAAATGTAGTATTTTTCAGTTATAATACTTTACAGAATATAAAATTAGAGACACACTTGTGGCCATGGACAACTTTTATAGGAATTAATGCCAAGGAATTATTAAAGAAAAATGTTGTGTTATTTTATGTTCAATTTGTTGTACTGAATTCTTTGAAATCTTCTAAAATCCAAAATTTTTCTTTTACAAAATGTAAACGAATGACTCCCTATTTTACATTTGACATTTAATTTCACTGAATTGCCAAACCTTATTTTCTGCCAACATTTGAAACTCATTGTGGTATTTGATAAAGGCATTATGTTAATATCGTTACAGGCATTAACGATTACCCACACCTAGCTTAAACTATGTGACTCGAATTATTCACGGTTCGACAGTTACCGCGTTTGCCCCAGTTTTTTGTTATCTAAATATGTACCTACCAACTCGCCACGCTGCATGCAAATTGTACGACGTAATTTAATATTTACCAAAGCAATGGAGCCCGGAGTGGCCGTGTAGTAGACAGGCTACAAGGCTAATAATAATAAATTATGCTATTGACATGCTATCTCGTTGCTTTAAATAAAAGAAAAACGGACCTTAGGACTCTCTTTATTACTCTTATGACTATCTATACTAAAATACATTGGACATTTCATAAGTTTATTGTATCTAACTACTCTTAATAGGATCCATCTTCTACCAAATTTATTAGCTAGATCATTACTTAATATAATTGTGTTAAATTTTCATGTAATGGACTCTACATTTTTTTTTTAATAAGGGATTATTGTCGATCCCATTTACAAAAGGCTATCTTTTTGTCATATGAAAAATTATTACATTTATTAGTAAATATTATTTACATAAAAATTAAAGCAACGAAATTTCTTTAGTTTATAGTTATATTATCTATGTTTACAATTAATTGTTATATTTATTTATCTCGTACGTGATGTGATGTATTGTTGAACAATGAGCGAAGTTAGGGCGCCAGATCCCTTTCGTTAGAGATGGCTGGAATACGAACCAATTTAATCCGTCGTCACTTTTGCATTAGTATGCTTTCAACCCCGCCTGGCTTGCTACCAAGCCACTAATATTTATTTTACGTATTTTCTATACTGTTTGTTTGCTTATAATACTGTTAATACTTCTATAATAATGATTTATCGATATCATGAAGAATATCAATAAACACGTGCCAAGAATTAACGTTCACTAAGGTGCAGGGTCTTAATGTATTTTTCAATGTCATAAAAAAGGTGCTACGGTAAGTGATTTAAACCAAATATTAATTGAACGTTAGTTCCTTCCTATGAAGATAACGTCATTTAGATATGCTTTGTTCTGTAGTTCAGAGATTCAAAGTAGCAACGGTATAAGCGACCTTGATTGAACGAACAAGTAAGCAAGTTGGTACTTAGATATCTATTAATTTGTTGTTACGATGACGTGATTGCTCCCGTGCGGGGGCGAAATGAAATTGTGAGTTCTGTTGTGGCTTGTGAGTGACACTGCTTGAGATTAAACGTTTTCTTGAGGAGTCAGTGACTTCCGGACCAATGTAACTTTGAATGGGTCAACAAATGTTACTTTAGAAGTAATAATAAAATTTACGGTACTTACCACATATTTATCAGAAAATTGAACGTAAAGAAATTAAAACATTTTTTTGGATTTTAAGTTACTCTGTGAGTAGGAACAACACGAAAACTGCTTAACAGATGATGCGTGTCTAGCGATAACGATTAGTACTAGGTATGGAATTTCCTTTTGAATATTTGTAAGTAATGTCTCCTAACAAGAAATATTAAAATAATTACCCTTCTTATTAATTGAAAATCTAAGGTTTTCGATTTTTTTTAATGTAAAAGTGATCAGTTGCATTTACACAGGGTACCTGCATTTTAAACTTTAAGTCATAAGTGTTTTAAAAATACCTGTTATAATATCTACCAAGTCTTAAAATTGTGAAACAGACGTAAATGATCAATGTTATGTGAGTTCCGCGTTTTTATTAGATGTAAAATCGTAAAATAGAACTTGATTGCACGGTCCGCGTCATTGGGACTCTGCTCAGTTGAACAATTTAGGATTTGGTTGATTGTTAGTAAGAATATGGTATACAACAAGAATGAAATTGGGTTAAACCTGCCAAACGCTAACAACCTCTCACTGGTTGCTTTGGATCAAGGCAGTAAATTTAAGACATTAATTTAAAACAGCATGACGTCACTTCAACCGTACAGCCAGACTAAAGGCCGCTACCCACTCGGTCACATGTAGAATCATAGATTTATATAAGAATTAATCATTTGTTATTTTGCATTTTCTTTGTTTCTGTGACATATATCATATAACGAGGCAGTTGTTACATATTTAAGTGTTTCACATTAGTGAAGAAAAATGCAAATCATTGAGTGATGTGTTCAGGTATTTTGTGTGAACGAACGAGTGGGTCGTCGACTTCCGCGCGTAAGCGAACATCATAATTAAATGTCCGTGATGTGTTCTAATCGTTGGAATTGGCGCGGGGATCTCCGATCAATGACTGCCTGATTCATTGTTCCAATACCTATTTCTAAATCGATTTGTTTTTGATGACATTGCTGGTTATGGTGATGCGTAGATAGTAGTTTATTTGTTATTCGGGAAACTATGAACAAAGTGAGTCATGGATCTTTTGTATCAGAATAATCCACTCATTTCGATATATAACTAGTTAATGGAGGTGGGAATGTCTAGCAAATTGAAGTTTGTTAATTTATTTGAAGTTGGTTTTTATTTTACAAACACTTTTCGAAACTTAAACTGCGCTATCGCTTCAACAAATCCCTACCTTGAGTGGTCTTGGAGAAAGAAACTATAAGAAACTCAAATATTTTTTTTATACTTACAGTTACAACCAGTAGTAGTTGCTATGACTTATAGGTGTATAGTCACGTCAAAGAATACTTGTCTTATAAATATCTTTTGACAACATGAGCTCTTAATTGACAGTATAGCACTTCGGTCAATTGTAACGTATTTTTTTTATTAATTTACACGGAATATGTAGTTTAATACAGTCAAGCAAAAATAGAAAACTAAAGTCCGCTATGTTAACTGATTTAAGACGGCTAACTTCATACACCTGTGATAATAGTATCAATTAGTTTCTTTACCGTATTAATTGATAATCGATTTACACATAAACTGTATGCTAGATTTTAATAACGAAAGCTTAGAAATTAACAAGAAGCCTACAGAACCCTAATTTCTGGCTACTATATATCTGTGAACCACTATATTATTTCAAAGAGATGATAGTAACGACACCAACAACTACATTCCTATAACAATATTTAGAATTACATCACCCTCTAAAACGCATCCTCCTACACACCGCTTTGTGTTTTACTAACACAATTGTAAGGTATCTGTTATAGATCTAGATATAATCATAACTTCGTACAGTTTACAAACATGTAACGGTTTTCAATAGTTCACCCTCATTGTTTCGTGTTGTACTTTCACTATTTAGGTGTACATTTGTTTATGGATTTCCAGTCTGTATTTAAGATTGTAGTTAATATTGTGCGCTATTTTTCCGATTCCCAAACGACTACAACCTTTGTTCCGACAAAGTTAATATTATAAACATTGGACTCACTAAATGATTATATTAATGTGTTAATGCGTCCCTTCACTACGAGCGGGGCACATTCGATACGGACGCAACGATTTCCCGCATATTACTGAGAAGATTGTCGTTTGTAAAACTTTGAACAAGTATGTATACCGTAGTTGAAACATTTTTTTTATGTAACTAGTCGACAACTCAGCAAACGAACCATGATAGTAAGTGATCACCATCGCCTATGGACAAAAACAATACCAAAGGCTTCACAGAATTATTGTCGACCAAGAAAAGAGGGGAAAGAAAAAAAACGAAAGTACTGGCTCCTAACACTACAAATTGTTTGGCGGATGACTCAAGCAAGAGGGTGGTAGCTAATCAGGAGCTCACGGAAAGAAAATAATACGTACAACGAATCACGCCTTTTTCCCTTCCATTTGCTACGATTCTGACATATTTCTATAGACTGTATTGACATGTCTACCGGCATTGGATTGCCTGCCTTCAAGCCATTAATGGCCCTCTATTGAGCACGGGTCTCTCCTCGCCACTGAGGAGGTCTAGAGCATACTTCACCACGCTGCTCTAATGCGGATTGGTGGAGGGGTTAGTGGCCAACCCAAGCGTCGGATGTTTTTAAACCGCCCGAAGGCTTCCGACATGTCTTGACGACTACTATCTTCATAGCAACCGGGACCGACGACTTAACGTGCTCTCCGAAGCACGGAAACGCTCAAGAAATTTAGCCACTAGCGGTCACCCATCCAGGTACCAACGGCGCCCGCAGTTGCTTAACTCTGTCGATCGCATAGGATCGATGCGAGTCGCCTGGCTAAGAACGCTTCTTATTCAAATGGCATGGGATTAGAGTCTGTATTCTAGGCCGCCTTAATACGGCAAAAATGTCAGTGTTTAATTTGAATGGGTACTCTATTAAACTAATTTTAAATTTATATGTTCACAAACAACTAAATGGCAGTAGATCATTGTCGTCATTAATGATCCTCATAACTTTATTCTCCGTCGGCAATTCACTATCAAAAAAGATTGTCCTCTGTATAATATTATACTTCAGCTAATCAAATTCATTCTTATTATTTATTAGCATTAAAATCGTTTTTATTAAACATTAGCGCTGATTAACTAATAAGATCCACATTTTTATTACATGATTAAATATAAACTTCTTAATTGTGATTTACTAGATCATTCAAATTTCATTTAAATAAAATGGCGATTATTTTATTTTATAACATTAACTTAAAATCTTCAAGACAATATTTTGCAACAAAAATATTAAAACGAGCGAGTATACTTATGATAACAGCCTCGAAGCGACCTTTGGCGCAGGATTTCCTGAATGGAAGTGACGAACTTTGCCAACAACTCGCTTAACAAATTTTATAATTAAAATGACTTCTCTTGGTACATGATATGTGACGGCCTTGTGGTTTAAAACTCAAAATCTAGATGAAGATGAGTCCAGGAAGACTTGGACCCTATTCAGCACGCAGTTCTAGTTTGCAAAGCTACTTGCATTGTGCGTGCTGTAAATAAATAACACTAGGCACATACTCACAGCCCAACACTAACATTCCCTGCATCGTGGGTGCCATGGATAACAGAAAGAGACACACATACTAAGACCGAGACCAGAACTTCAAAGTCTTTATCTAAATGTATGCCTGGCTAGGAAACACCCTTTAACCGATGGTCCGGTATAGTAACCACATAGGGCGGTTTGTTAATAACTTGTTTCGGAATGTAAAAGAGAAGATCGTAAGTCTGACAATTCGCATTAGTTATTATGGCGGACAAAGGTTGTTTGACCGTTACCTTTATAAATATGAGAGGATACTCCGGGTCCTGTTCTAGGACGATCGAAAGATCCTAAAGACTAAATGTGAATGTTATGCCCAATTCTAACCATTTTGCATAAAAAGACATCCATTAAATAATAAGCAAAGGAAAAGAGAACCCCTCTTAAAATTTGACATGATAAGTATTTTAAG
>DWJN01005175.1:0-11702 GCA_018248895.1 Carystus phorcus
AGCATTTCTAGGTCACGTTCAACACATTAGGCCTAGGCAGCTTGGACAATATTAATAAAAACTTCATTAAATTTTACTTTGTGTCATTTAACGTTACCCAAATCAACGACGAATATTTACAGTTTCGCCCTGTACGTCCTTGCGTTTGTCCGCGGTTTAGCACAGAGACTATTAATAATAGTTTCAGACTAGTTGTATTCCACCAAGGAGCACTGAGAAATCTGCGATAAGTACTTTGTTCCAAACTAAAATTACCCTCAGCTCATACCCAAAACAGTTTCACATAAAAACGGTGTCACAAGTTTAAATTAAAACGGACTCAAGGTTATCGAAAGGGAAAATAATTCAGGTTATTACCGTACCGGTGCCGACATTACCGTATCAAGCAGTAGGTACAGTGCGACGCGTAAATTTCGAGGCTTCCCGAAGGGCGAGTCCAGTCGCGGTACAAAAAGTTCGCCTCAATTTCCAGCTGCGTCGGGCCCCGAGTGCGCTGACCCCGGCGCATCTGCCGCAACCACCGTGAGCACAGAAACCACATAGAGAACAAGTTTTGGTTTTTCACGGCGCATTTCTCCTGTGAACTGATTTTTTTGAGGTTTGTCAACAGCGCCAATAAGACGTGTCGCACTTTAATCACTATTCGAATATTCTATAAGCTCATCAGAGTCGAATAACGATCGATCGAGCCTAATACACATTTGTTTCCTCGTCAACCATTATTAAGATAGAAAACTGGTAAATTACCCCTTTACAGGGTTGGCGAAATGTTACGCAAAATCGTTTCCGTATACGGTTATATGTTTTTAACCTTTTAACGACAACATCATTTCCACGTGGAAAAAAGCGTAAACATGTACAATTGTACTGTCGGTGCCACTTCACTAATGAATGAAGTTTTCTCTCTGCGTGCTATCTTCAGTAACGTAGCCAGGCTTCACTTCACGCATAACGACCACATTTCTACAGATAGCTTATTCCTGCGACCGCAGCCGAACGTCTCACAGAAGATAACCGTCAGCGCCGCGCAATCGTAGATATCTCATTTACATTAAATACTTCGCAAGAATACGCGATTACAATTTCCAAATGAGCAACTTGAGCGTATACAATAAAGATCTAATCCGTCCACGTAACGGAAACTTGAAAACAACAAATTGATCACGTTTAAGGCAGCTCACAAACATACAAACGTGCAGCAGCTTGCAATATGCTTAACATTCAGATCAGACGGTTTTTATAAAATTACGTTTCGTTAACAAAGTGGCCGAAATGTTGGCCTATTTTATGAATACATTTTATCTAACGAAATAATATCAACATTCTGTATGCACAATCAGAATGACGCGACGAAATCCGATTCAATAATCCAATCGTGATATAAACCGTGGTTCCAAAAACGTAGCGTAATAATGAATGAATCGATTTATTTACCGCCGTTCGCTATAAGTGGTATCACGATTCAGACGTGGCTTGGTGTAGCACCAGTCTATCGTATTTTAAGAAAAGGAGAAATGAGTGGACCGCATCAGAAGAAGAAGGAGAAAGCCAAGAAGAAAGGAGAAGGGGATATGCTTGTATAATCAAACATTTGCGAAAGGTCCGTAAGCGCTGACTGGCTGTTAATAGAAGTTTAATTAGGTAAACGTCTCACGGGACACTAAACCTTATCCAGCGTGGCTCGGTAACTACTCTACAAACACGAAGAAAAATATGGCTGCTGTAAGCCTGTTATATTGTTACTATGATTTATATGCGTCTCAAGTTTTCAAATCCATTTTTGAATACGATGGATGGATACCAGGTATCTCTTATTACTCGAAACAACTTGATTCACTGTGAAGGGATTTGAAATTATCGTAAATATGAACATTGCGTAGTCAACAATTATCCATACTTCAGAATAGGAACCCTAAACAGTTATATGAATATAAAATGTTTTCAACATGATGCTATGAAACCTAATACCAAAATACTAATAAAATACCATCCTATTCAAGAATGTCGGCTTCAATAAAATGTAATCAATGATATTGCCTTTTTGTGTGGCGTATATTGCCTTAACAGGGATGGCGACGTCGGCTTTCAATGTTTTGTAGCAAAACTTCTATCTTGATATATGAGGCAAAAACGGTCACAGCGGACAAAACAGTACGATAAATCTTCGGACTATCGGCGCGGCGCACGTTGGCGATCGGCCGGAGTCGAACAACTGCCTCGGCTGCGTTCATTCTAATACGATATCGTGAACAATCTCAACCGCACCTATGTTAGTGCATTACAGATCTCTATAATGTAAACATACTGGATAACGAGTGTCGAGTACTAACCAATTAACAGTCTCTACCACAGAAAGAAAGAAGTATTATTTTCCCGTTACTTTTCTATATAACTTACTTTTTTCGCTTAAAATTTTACACCAAAACATATTGTTTTATTAATTTTACATAGTTTAAAATTTTTAAAAATAAACGGCAAAGTTTCTGTTCAAAGAACTTCAAAGAGGAATGTTTTTGTAAACTTACTTTGATGTGCAAGACAACTATATTAAAAAAGGTAGTGCAATTCACAAAACAAAAAGTTAGACACATACGATTTTTGACATTATCACATGTATTAGACACTTTTAAATGCAGATTTCAGTATTAAACACGAGATCACACGATACGTTTGAGGCGAAGGAATTTCGTATATAGTGGTATCAGATTAGATCTATGGTAAGTTACGAGTCTTTTAAGTTTAAAACCATGCGCATATGTTAAAAGGTACATTACCAAAGAGCGCACAAGATTTATTTCACAATTACCTACAGCTATAAAACCCGCAATCTCTCCACTTTCATGTAACACGAATGACCTCATAAACTCTAGTAATTATTGTAATAGACTCAAACAAAAGCACCACGAGCAAAAAAATATTGATGCATGATGTTTTATAAGTCCGACATTAATCACCTCAAATTGAAAATGTATAAAAGGTGGGAGCACCACTACCCTATGTTTTTAAAGGACTTAATACTACATTAATAAAACTCTATATAATCGAACTACAAATACAATTATTTTGCTTGTACTATGGGAACCGTCTAGAATTACATATTTAACGAGCTTTATTAAGATATTTCAGTCCCATACAGCTTCGGTATCGATTAGTTAATAAGTTGTAATTGAACTTAAATGTCCTTATCTTAGCTAACCAATAGATCTGCAAACATAACGTTAATTTGAAAGGTAGAAAGAAATATACATCTATTTATTGTTAAACAAAAATGTATTTAGAACATGATATCATAGTAGTAGTTGAATAAGTAATAAAATGAAAAGATATTTAAATTTAACTCATCTATAGCCGTTATATTTGGAGAGCGATTGTATAGTTTAACAATTTAAATTATGTATGATCGAAAACCTTAATTGATTGGTAAACATACAATAGATATTTAAGCATCTACATGTTTTCTAACAGTAAAAACGCATTGTGTCGAAGTGAGCCAATATTGCGGATTGTAGCAAAATAGTCGTTCATGCGTGTAAAACGAGTGTTACTGTCGCAAGGTTAAATCGCATGATAAGCCATGCCGTAAGGGCTTGTATCACATGTCACGGCCACATCTCATATCGCCTTTACAGCGCAGCGTAACCTACGAAGCACGAAAGCTTTTCTTATAACTTAAGAAGATAGACTACAGTTTTAATTTAATACATTATTACAGTTCTAATTTGTTTCTGAATAGAATATACTCGATCTAAATACGTTGGACAACATAATCGTATTTCAAAAATGTATCAGACAAATAACAATCATATTAACGTCTCTTAAATTTTAATACGTGCGTTTTTGCATTGTCATTATTATAAATTCTCTACACGAGTTCACTGTAAAATTAAATGGCATGTCAGGACCGATTAAGAACATAATTCTATACACAAACACACACACATACATACACTTACATACTACACACTACACTCTGACACCATCACAATTAAATAAAAGAATAACCAGCTTAAAGGATAACCATGTGTTATCCTCTCGCGCTGTTTTCAAACAATATTACCTAATCAGTAATATACACATCATTCAAACAATACGCCTTATCGTTATCTGTACACATCGTCAGACGTTACTTATAACTATCAACATTACAATCATTATTCTTTAATACTTTATCACGCACGTGTGGAAAAATATAACTTAATATTTAAAAAAGAATATGTACCATAAATTGTTTTATATTCAAAAATAGATAAGCCTTTTCAATAACTTGGATAGCTTACGATGTCGCGTGCTATGAACCTAGTAGAATTGTAAGCTTAATAAAAATGTAATCAAAATATGTAACTATGTGTCGCTAAGTGTCTACTATCGCTTGTGGGTGTCGAAATGACAATGAAATCATATATTTACAGACCGAGATCGGCCGATATCGCAGAAATCTGTTTCTGCCAACAAACCGCATCAACCGTGTAAAATATCAGACCTTACCAAACATTTTACGACATTGTTCATGGAAACCTATTAGTCCGGAGTTCACAACGATTTGAGCAACTTTGAATGCAGTAAGCAATTGAAAAATTAAACGAAATATCTCCTACGTGCCAGCGATAACCTTAGGCCGTCAGTCTTGATTATAATTGACAGTCGCCGTTAATCTGTAGGCGTTAAAGCGATGCAGAAACTTATACAATCTATTAACTCTAAACAATCCGTATTGGCGCACCGTGCGTGTCCACATAGGAGAAAAGCGTAGTTGTGTTAGGCCGCTAACCTCTAAAGGATTAAAGCAGTTTTGAACCAGGTCTAAAACTTCAAAGATTACACGTAAGCATTCACGATTCTAAACACGCAGCGGGCAAGCGATATCGATCTTTTCGTCCGACGCACACTAGTGGCAGTTGCTATGAAAAAAACCACCACGCCCCACATTCCGTGTCGACAGATAAACAAAGAAATTCACTTAGCACAAGTTTATTTCTTATTGCCGCTTCAACTGCGCATTGCTAGCGTTAACAAACCTTTTAAAACGTTTCACAAATTAAAATTCTAACCGCTTTTCGGGAAAGTAACGGTCGAGGCGTGAGTCGTAAACGAAAGGAGTAATAAAGGATTATTATATCAAACATCGTTCTGGTTCCAGACTGTTTATGACGCACATAAATGTGATTAAGTAGATTAAGAACACTAAAAAAAGGTAAGAAAAGCAAACTGAAGACTCGATTCACATTCAATTAGTGTTTCTCATTCACCATTTACTAGGTAAACTTAGATATGAGATATGTAATATAATATAATACTCATGTGGTTTTGGAAGAATATTTTATGTGCAATATAAACGAATAGGTAGGTAGTTCATTATTACCTTATCACGTGAGAAGTAGACTTCATTAAAATTTCTGTGGAGTCGCAAACAAATAAAACCTAAAAATGTACTTGTGGTAATATTTAATGAATTCAAGATATATTACTATTAAGTAATGAACTAGTTAAGTGTTAGCTAATCTTAAAACATCTTATGTTAAGTTCTACTCAGTATATTTTGAAACTTAGTTGTTGGCTTCAAACAGCCAATTACTCAAAGAAACGACAATTGCATCTGTCGACCTCGCATTCACGGACACAGCTGATAAACAATTTAAAAAGCCTCTATCCCGAATAAATGATACCCATATTCTTCACAAACTACAGAAGGCGTGCCTCGGACTATTAATCACAAAGTATATGCCATTAAAATGTAAATTTCCTCATAATCGGATTCTATCTCGTCCAGAACGGACTGTGTAACTATCGTCGGGTTCCCAAGAACCTTACAACTGCGCATTACGGTGTTCATTACATCCAGTGGAACGAGCTTCGGGCCCGCAGTGCAGAGCAGGCCCTTTGTACTGAACGCGCCACGTCGACGCCGAAACTCAACACCCTTGGTAACTGGACGCCGAGGGCCGGGTGCCGGAGCCGGAATTGATCAGGGAACCGGTTATCACGTACGTAGGACAATTCCTAATGATACGCCTAGAAACTTCTACTGGTAATTGCGGTTGTGAATTGACTAGCTTAGACACGGTGGATGTATTCCGCGGCTTTCATCGAGTTTAGATAAAAGCAATGATAACCATCAATATCGAAATTAGCTGTTATTGTATGTATCAGGAGAAAACATGAATTGTATTCGTGAACAAAAACGCATTTCTTGCATAGGTATACATTCAAAAATATAAATAGTCATAAAAAACTCCCATGAAAAGCACTGCAAAATATTACGTAGTAGTAACATTTTTCTAAATTGAAATGTATAAAATAATACGTTTATTAATTACGAATAATATGCGAGTCGCTTTGCATCGTGGAGCTTGTAATACAGTACGCCCATTAAAAACAATTGCTGTTAATTTTCTTCAGGCATTAATTATTACTATTAAATAATATTACAATATATAAACCCTCCTGAACCTTCTAACCTCCGAAACCCGCTACCGCTAATCGTATAAAGTTTCCTGTTAATTGGTTTCGTCGTTTTGCAATGAGGCCATACAAAATAATCGTGTCATCATTTATTAAAATTTACAGATTTTATCGGATATAAAATATAAATACTATGATCTAACTATAGTATTATTTAGCTTATGATTTCTTCGCACGAATCGTCTCAATTTCATTACTGTAAAATATTTTATCTAAGAATCACATCTCTATCTATTGGCAAATGGAAAATGAAACAGATATAGCACATCTTACTCGTATTGTTGACGAATATTTGATTGGGTGCCGTCAGTAACGCCTGCGGGTGTCGGTAGATGTAATTACAAGCGAGTCGTGGCGCCCACTTAAAGGTGGAAACAATAATTAATTAAACACCTGCTTCACGTTAAATTATCGCACGGCAAAACGGTTTAAAAATAGTAAAGCCGACTGTTATAAAATTGCCTTTTCCACTTCTATAAATCTTTTGTTTAATTTTCATAAAATAAATCTCCTTTGTAAATTACGAGGGCTGTTTATTTACAACACAAAGTGTTATCGTCAGTGCCTAAAGAATTGGCTGTTAATTTCAGTAATAAATTTTACAAATAAATGTTATATCTGATATCAACGACATTCATGTTAAAAACGCATGATTACATTTAAACTACAAACATTTTTTTTGCTTAAGAAGTTACCAAGTCATCCCAAATGTCGTGTGCCAAAAATGTTTGTCAAAACATTATTGAATAATATTCAAAAGAATTGAACAAATTACTCCATTGACATGTACTTATTTCAGCATTCAAGCTTGGAACTGTGCAGGAAAACAATTAAACTTTGAAATGCATAATGAATACTGGACAAAATAAAACTTAAGCGTTGTAAATGAATAATGATAAGCCGTAATATTAAGTCACTTCCCGCCGTGGATCAGACGGTGGTAATATGTGAGTCGAAGTCCCGAGTTCGACCTTTAACCGGGTTAGACATTCACGTGACGGATGAACGTCCGTTCGGTTAATGGAAGTTTGTAATATAAGTACACGTTTATATTTAGATTGAACCACTAACAGGATTACATATTTCGTTACAACCTATAGAGAAATATCATGAGCGCTTCATGAAAGCTACCATGCTTTGGAGGAAACGATCATTCCAGATTGGTGTCGAAAGTTGTTCTTCTAGAACACTCTTTACCAAAGTTGGCGAAAAGAAAGACTTTCTTTTGTGGCTTTCGTAGACCTTTAGAAAGTTGTTGAATCTCAAAGGGGATGGTGGCTGAGGAGAGTTTTATAAGGCCTTTTAGTGGCTTAAGATTGCCCTACCTCTGGCTTAACAACAAAATAGCGGCTAGTTAAGCACTTACACTTTATTTCGCCCTTGAGCCGTCTGGCGTACGCTTCAAGTCTAATATCTAGCCTAATTTACAGCGTTAATTGTTATTACTTTACCGTGCTATAAGACTAGTCTGGCCGTTAACATGGCCCATGTAACTTAGTGGAAATATCGATTTAAAATACAAAAATCGTGTGCATTTCACATGTTTACCTAACTTTATCAGAGAAGGGTATATTGGTGAACGGCCGATAGAGACCTTTAGATTTTTACCTTTAACAGATCATAATATCCTATAAGCGATTCACAATTTTAATTTTAGTACACCTGTTAAACCCGTATTCCAGAAGCAACGTATTTATTCCTACGTTTACTTACAACATATCTTGTAATAAAGGCACAATGTCACCGCCGACGCACTCACCTGAAACAAAAGGAGAAGGCTATTAGTATTCGTGCACAGACTGCGAAATGTCGTCACCTGGCGCACACATGGCCGGCATTACATTAACGCTGGACTTAATGAATACGTCGAAAATCACACTCATGTGCCACAGCAACGGACTGTCGAATGCTTGGCCAATCTGTCAGAAATCGGCGCGTCGGAGATCAATCGATTCTTAATACATTCGTAAGCAAGTGAATGTCACAATTGTAGCAATTATCTTATGAATATTATGTATATGAAAGTTTATTATGGACGTTTGTTTCCTTTTAAAGAAAATAACTGTCATTACGTCATAAATAATGTATCATATCATCATAAATATATGTATACTATATTAGTATTTGTAGACCTTTATGTAAAATCTGACGTGTAAGCTTTTGAATACCTTAAATTAAATTATATTTTAACAAGCATGAATTGATGAATTCATCGCATACACTTTTATATACTCTTAACCATTATACTATATTGATATATTGTTATTTATACGTATTTACGTGTTAACATTTATTCAATTTATTGTCAAATACACTCCTATTGTATTTTTTCTACTTATCCCTAGATTGACTGGCAGAAAATGCATTATGCATTAAGTACTTCGTAACAGTCCAAAGCTAAGTAACATTTGTAACGTATGGTAGGTTATCATAGGTTAAATCTGCGTTTAAAGATACGTATCATCATAAATATGTATAGGGGTATTAAGCCAAGGGTGGTTATACAGCGACGTGTAAACGAACGGGACGGGTAACGTCCGGAGCGCCTAATTGAACCGCTCACGACGCCCGTGATTACGTTCGAGCCACCCTCCAAATGGATTAACGTCACGTTTCTTACACAGCACAGCATCTTATTTATATACAAACGTAAAGTTCATATTCAGTATGGCAACATATCACTGTATGTCATTTATTGATGGCAGATCAAAACCTAAATCACGTTAATGATTTTTTTAATGCCAGCAATGCAATTTTTACTACATGTACTACTTACAAATTCATTATAAAAAATTAAAAAAGGTGCAGCAGAACGCTAGCCAATTTTCAAACTAGGAATTTCTTTGTCTAAAACATCTTGCAAATGAAAATGGATTTTATTCTATCTAATAACTCATTGAGAATTTCCAAATAACTTGTAATGGTATTAGAACATTACTCTAGAAAATTGTTCTAAATATTCTCAGTCATTTGTAAATAATTCTCAAATAACTTAAGTTAAAATTCCAAATAAACTGTCAATGAAGTTATCACTCTAAAATATGTATGCAAAGGAAGATCGAGGCACACACGTCTTACAATAAAACCAATTCTGCCAAACCGAGAGATGTAACTTCTTCTAAACAGAGGTACAAATTAAGAGCTACACAGCTAAGCTAAAGCTGCACAGATATTTCTTCTTGAAAGCGCTCCTAAATCTTCATTATGATTGTCACCTAAACGAGAATTGGCCAAATATGTCGGAATTCATAAAAATGTACTCCCAACCACCTACATCGCAAACAGGCGTGCAGTAAATAAGTCAGGACGCGTCCGCTCAATTGAAATATATTAGTCCGATACTACATAGAAGCGGAGTATTCCCAGGCGGAATTATTGATGGAGCAGATGCGGAAACGAATTCGCCGTGGGAATACAGAAACGCAGCCGACTGCATGTCACGTAGTGATCTTAAAACCATGGTTGTTTAAAATGTATTAATTATAAGGCAGAATCATCTGTTGTGGATTCCCTTTCACTTACCGCGTAATAATTGATATCTGCATATAGATAAATATTGTCTTGAGAAGCAGTTACTTCTTAGATACATATCATATCTTGATCTTTAAAATGGTGTAGATTACAAAGTGAATTCGATAGCTCGTTTTGTTACACGTCGTAAGATAGTTCATGAATAAAATATCACCCGATAATAATTAACGTTGTTTTGGTACGTAATATAAACCATTTACTTATTAAAAGCCTATTCTAAAAATATCGTTGCTATAAACAGAATATTACGCCATAACGAAAGAAAATGAAGGCCCTACAAAGTTTCGAAAATTCCGAAATTTAAATACTTGCTACTCGCCAATTAGCCTTAGCGTGTTAGGATTATTCGCGATGGCGCCTAGAGTTAGTAATTCGGTACGAATCGTGTAACTACCACAACCAGAACCGCAGTACAAAATCCAGCTCGGCATACATTTGCACGCTGCGGGTAAAGAGCGCACATGGAATATTCATTAACGACCAATGTCGACTATAAGAATTGCAAATCTGCTGCACATCCGCACAAGGATTCCGACACGTGGTACCGTCACGTTGGAGAAAATGAAAAAGAAAATTAATTCGACGGACCACATGAGTTTAATGAACCGTTTGCTCTTATCACATTAACGGTCAATGAGCAGAGATATAAATGTTTCTCATTTATCAGTTACAGCAACTGCAAAAAGATGTTAAAAAAAGTCCATTAAATCAAAGAGAAATACGAAAAGCATCGATACTTACCTCTGAACTAGCAAAATAAAATGTGCATGCATGCAAGGCGCAGGATAAACCAATAACAAACGACTTTTTAATTTTATTGATTACCACCATATGGGTATAAAATATATATGTATATGGCGATAAGGGGCCACTGCAATCAATCCCAAGGGATGTTCTACATGTGGTTTGTCGTAAATTATAAAGGAAAGCACCATTTACCCCTCGAAATCGCGATAAGATGACATATGAAAAGACCTAGATGTGGAAGATTCCATCTTACTCTTTCGCCGACCACAAAGCTCCATCAAACTCGCATTTGCAGTCGCCGCGAGCAGAGGAGAGCCGATTCGCACATAGAATATTCATTTGGGGTCCAACGTCAGCTATGAGAATTATATGTCGCAGGATAATACGGGTGATATTTCGCAAGATCTTATTTTATAACAAGACTTTGTTAAAGTCGAAAAGTAAACAATACGACAAAGTGGAAAGATAAAAGACGATCTTATCGATAAGCATCAATATCTTCCAGGCAACCTACGGCTTCAGCGTTAAACATAAAAAGAGACAGGTTTGTGTATATTAATTTTAAATTATCTATCGGATCGAATCCAACCATCAAGGAGTTCAGTGACATGCACACGAACAAAGAATACATAAATATAAACCTTACACATAAAAATACCGTAGGAACAGAGTAATTAAAAATTGCATTGCACATATAGACTTTAATTTAGGCTCTGAAACTTCTTAGAGAACGAGCGGATAAATCATATTCCTGCGAAATTTAAATCTATACAAGATACGGAAACGAAATTCATGAAGGAAGAAAACGAATATGGTCGTATGTGGATTTTCTACGATCTATCCACTATCGAGTACTTGTGATTCAGGGGGTCTTGAAAGAGTCAGTATATCTATACTAATATATAAAGCTGAAGAGTTTGTTTGTTTGTTTGTTTGTTTGAACGGGCTAATCTCAGGAACTACTG
>DWJN01005176.1:0-11701 GCA_018248895.1 Carystus phorcus
ACCGACCGCGCCCGCTGTTGCTTAACTCTGTCGATCGCATAGGATCGACGCGAGCCGCCGGGCTATGAGCGCTTCCATTTACTTTTATGCCGATTAATACATTTAATGCTTTAATGCCGATTAATACGCCGAGATGTTCCATTATGCTGTTGATTCTTAAACTCGAGCGTCTATTATTAATTGTAATAGTCCAACTTGCTGATAAAGATTAGGCAATATGTACGGTTTCTTTTACTTTCTTGGCCATCCATCCATCTTATATCATCGTAAAAAAAATTACAGATTTAAGTAAACGGATACAGTAACTAATTTCCATAATATTTCATTATCCTTTTGCTGGATACATATTAGTAAGTATGACAACTAACGGGCCAAAATAAATTGAAGCTCAAAAACGTAATAATAAAGATACAGTTGGCTTTACTTTAAGTCAAGAAACCACAAAACAATAACTTAAATCTTTATGCAAATTACCTCCAGAATTTACGTCCGTGTTTATTCCCGCAACAAGCTCCAAGATAAAGATCATACGATACAAACAAACACGGACCAATTTTCTTTATTAAACTTTTTTGCGAGCGAGGAAAAAGGTACTCGGTGAATTACCTTAAATTTTGTGGTCAACGTAGCGTATGGGCATCGCAACAACTTCAAGGTCTAAAGTTATTTTTGGTCTCAGAACACCGATGTATTTTTCTGACTTTGAAATTGCTAATAGTTGTATATCAGATTTATTATCCATAACTCAATTCACGTTTACTGAATAAAATTTATTTAAATTCATTCATTATACTCAAGAGGGTGAAGTATTGTTAGGTAAGCGGTAAAATCTATCTATCTAATCTACTTGCAGCAGAATGGTCATGATAATAAATTCAAATAATTGATTCATTTTGTTTCTCTAAAAATGCTAAAAACATCAAATCATTAGACGCAATTACCAATATAATACCTATTAGTTACAAACAAGTTGGTACATTTGATAGCAAAGTTACTTCAGAAATTAACTGTTGAGAAGCGCCATGCAATTTATTAAACATATCCATAGAGACCGGAGAACTTAATTTAATTTCAGTTAAACAGAAAATAAGCGCCGAAGTTAATTCAGCTGTCACATTGTTAACTGAAATACTTTGGCAATATTAATAAGCTTTTAACTTGTAAGGCAGATTTGAAACTTTGGGAAGCCTTATAACTTTTCTGTACTTAACATAAAGTAAAATAGAAAATAATTAAACCACGAAGTAATATTTGTTCACTATCAAGGCTCGGAGTTCACTGTTAGCTTAATCTCAGGTAAAACCATTATAGAGCACACTAGCCAAAATAAAGTTGTTTAAAAACATTGATAAACGGTTTAAAGAACGAATTACGGCAAAAGCTACGTTTTATAGAGTTTATGCTGCTACACATATAAGAGATAATTATAATTAATAGTATGTACTCGTAAATACCTATTTTATAGAGCTGTATAATTTATAACTTACATTTATTTATTGGCTCTTAAAATGTCTAGTAAAAGCTGTAACAAATAAAAACACATAATCCTCACGATCAGCAAAAGATCAGGATCCTATTTAAAACTGGAATTGAAATATGTTTAGAGTTAAAAAAATGGAGTAATTTGTAACCTAGATAGATGGAATTAGTAAAGACTCCCTCCAAACAGACCGATGAATATATGTTGAAAGTCAGCACTAAAGGGTCTGGTGTGCTTCAGTGTACGGGAGAAATTATTGAGTAGCGAGATCCCGCAGAGCAAATGTAATGATCCCAGCGGATTCTAATTACGCCAGGTGCATTGTGTCAACTCCTTTATTGCATTATCTCGCACGTTGGCAACGCTCCTTATTATGCGATCGCAGTAGGTGGTCCGTATGCGGGCATTACGCAACGTCTAATGCGATTCTGCCTCTTTAGTATATGTAATGATAAGTCCATTTTTTGTTCACATTATCTCACCTTATTCTTCATTGTACGTCCTGGAATAAAATATATTAGATTTTCCAAAAGATATGGTTGAAATAATGAATGTAAAGTTACACGTAATGACTATAAATACTGAATAAAAAGACAACGATGAAGGTGAGTCATACAAAACGCGTAATAAAAATATTAAATAAACTGCGCATAAGTCTATCAGTGAGCAGTAAGTTAATTTATCTACGTTACGAAATAAAATGCCTAAAATATATTTAGTTTTATGAGATTTTAAAGAGCAAATTAATAGAGGATTCAAAACGTTCATATTTTATTTATTTAAAATCAATTACATCTGTAATAATGAAGAATCATAACATTAATCGCATGTCAAGAACATTCACAGTCATATAACTTGAGAAAGTGTATGGGTTCTAAAAGTAGTCAATTACCAAAGCGGTTTAATGAATGCAAAATTAAAAGAATCTGCGTCACTAACTAGCCGTTAGCCGGTGAGCGCGCCATCGAGCTGACAATAAGCATTCCTTTATTTCTACTGCTCAACGCCCAGTTGCGAAAGAAAACAAACAGTAGGGCAACAGATACGAGCACACGTTTAGTCGACCCGTCTATAAAACTAAATGGAAAAGAACTTCCAAACCAATTGCCGGTGAACTTTCCACGGGTCACCGTGAATGGACTTACAAAAAATCTTATAAAACTGATGGCTGTAATTATATTCGATTTGAATTTAGAAACTAAGTTTGTGTAAGCCATTGAGCCGGAATTGTAAAATAATATTAACATTAAGATGAAGAATTACTGAAGAAGTAAACTAAGCTTGTAAGTAAATAAATGCGAATTGCCTCCACCAATCCGACAGATCCGTACTAAGTAGTGGGACATTAATGAATTGAAGGCAAACGGGAATTTAACAAAATATAGCTATACTATAATTAAATTTTAGGTTCATGCATAGGAATATAATATCATCCTAATTGTTATATAGCAAATAATGTAAGTTTGAAATATATTTCTTTTTTAATTGACACTGGATCAACTAGAATTTATTTATTCAAATTGGATTCAATGCATTTAATATAGATGAAGATGTCAATTTTATAGTACAAAATAATGATGTTATTACTATTTAAATATCTAATGGGCAGTAATTTTTCGTCGTACATTTGAGAAATATTAGTCATTGATATGTTTAGAAAAATGGAAAATTTACAACAATTACAGAAGATTATGGTCTAAATTAGATGAAGCCACAAGTACTGAGGCGGTTTCGATGTACGTTACTCTACAATAGAATTTAAGTTTAACAACAATAACAATTTGGCGCGAAAATTAATAAAACAAATTACTCAAAGTAATACGAATTCAAAAGGAAAGATTAAAAATTGGCCCTTGTATGTCTTCCCAAAGCCTTATTTCCTTAACATTAATTGGGTTAATTTTTTTAACAAAGGTATTTCTTTTCTCAGATAATATGAAACCTCAAAATGTGCAATATAAATACCAACATGAACAGCGTTTGCACAGTGCATTTTGTACGCAAAACCTAAAACATAACTCACTTACAACATTAGAAGTCCCAAAGTGCTCTGGTGTTAACTAAATTACACCAAATTGAATAACTGAGTTTCACTTGCACTTCATAGCTGGATTGATAACTTAATCTACGAAGAGTTGTCGAGATATTCCGCAATTTAGTTCAAATCTGGATCAAGTAATAAATTTTCGGTTCTATATTTGATTTATCGAAGTAAAACAACAACGTTTCGTATATTCTTAATTGCCTGCCTTTAACCCAGATATGGGCCACTAAAGAGCATGAGTGGCTTCTAATTACTGAAAATTCCTATAGTATCCTCCACCTTGCTACCATGTGAATTGGTGGAAGCATTAGTCAACCGTAGTGTCGGAAGTTTTAATAACGCAGAAAGGCTTCCGACATTTGACCATTGTTATTTTCGACAACAAACGGGATTGACGGCCTATCGAGCCGTAAGAAGCACGTAAACGCAAAAAAATGTCATTAGCGTTTATACATCTAGATACCGACCACGCCCAGTTGTTTGTTTGCAACTCTGTCGATTGCTTAGCATCGACGTGAGCCGTCGGGCTATAACTGTTCTCAAATAAGTATATTGAATATCGAGTATATTCTCAAATGTTTTTTTTTGGGGATTATTTGCGACTTATGTATTTTTAAAGATTTTGCCACTACCTTTATTTATTAGGTACAACGGTAGGTATAACGGTTTACTCCAAGCCTTTAAGGGTTTTGTATTATTATTGATATTTTCACACTATTATGTTTGAGGCATGAAGTTTTATCAATGTTGTAACCATAATTGTCATCTAGTTCCATTCCAAGCCTTAGAGTTTCATAAATATGCAAAGGCATTGCATGATATTTTGTAAATCATATACAAGGTAATTTCATATGCCTCCTTAATCTTCATTACCCACAGCTACCTGTTGTAACAAAACTATAAAAACAAAGTTGTTCAGCACAAGTTCATTAAAACAGTTAAAATTGCAAACGTCATTTTCCTAATTATAACTTTCCACACCGGGCGGCAGTGGAATACCGTCTCGAAACCTAGTGCCGCTGTAATTGGTTAATGGGCTTTACTTAAACTTGTAGTAAGTCTGTCTTTCAAGTAAGAAGTCAAATTAATACTATTGTAATAACTTAACAAATATCGAATTAATTATCTTTATATGACCTTATGCACGAGCTAAATAATCGCTTTGTTAATAGACAAAAGAAAAGATCGATTTCAATTATATACGCCGTGATGAATATTCCAATTCAGAAGTCATAAAACAAGCACCAGCTGTTGAATATAAAAAGAATGATCCAAATCGATAGAACCAGTAAAAGTGACACACATAAAAAAGGAAAAAATACAGACTTACATCTTTTAACACTATTTAATTTGTTTTTACTTTTTGTGCCATATTTTCTCACTAAAGGTGAAAACTGATGTAAAACGGTCTCGCCCTAAACCTATTTTAGGTCTAGCCAAACGAGAACATTGTTTATCTGTTCTCATAAGATAGGTTATAAAATGATCTATTCCTCGAATATATACTCATTCTTGAACATAAGTGAGTGATTTCGGATTACGTTGAAAACTCATTTTTTTGTTTTCAAATGTTTTTAAGCCCTAGGACGCGATTACTTTACGGTATAGACATCGAAATTAGAATTAATTAGGACAGGAGAATAAACATTTGTTTTTGTTTTGACTCTAGTTTAAGTTCAAAAATCGAAAGTCCACCACTCTAAAAGAGAAAAATACTTCGTTGTTCTTCGATTAACACTTCGTACGCATAAGAAAGCGTACCCAGTTACTAACCTAAATGAAGTAAAAGGTTAGTAATAAGCAACGTTAATTCTAAAGGTCTGCTTTAGTTCAAATAGTTTAGTTTTGTATTGGTCAATTTCTATATTATTATAATAAAGCTAAAGAGTTTTTTAAGTACGCTAATTTTTGGGACTTTTAATCGGAATTGAGATGTTATTTGTATATGAAACTTAGAAAGTTAGGGCCTATGTAGTATTACGATAAAGTTCTTGATTCGTCTTCCAATGTTTTTATTTGTAAAGGTAGTTGGAAGATAAAGCAATTTTTATCCGCGTACACTGAGCTCATTTTACATAATTAGGTACCAACTACAAGTCACATATCAATACAAAAATTTAGTATATCTAAAAAAGTTTATAACACATTGTGCATCTATCTATATATAGTTATAAATTAAAATTTAGTTGCTTGTTTATTTATGGACTTATGATTTACGTTATGGCCTCTAAAAAGGTTGGAAATAAAGCACTGATGAAGAATGTCTGTAGCAAGTTTGAACAGAATTCTCTGAACAAAGTTTTGAGATAAAAACTATATTGATTGGACACATGGTTGATGAGTTACAGTTGAAAATGTTGATTTTTTTTGGTCGATCAGAAGAGATCTACCCGTATATATATACATATGTATCTAATAACACTTATATGCAGAATCACGATAAACAGAATCAAAACGAATGTGTTCTTATATATGCTGACTTTTATTTAAATTATATTTTTAATACGCGTAACAACTGGCAGTGGGTATTTTTTATTAAGTAATTTTAGACATATGTAGATCTTAGATTTTAAGTTGTGGAAAATCGCCTGCGAGGTTAGCTAGCCCATAATAAATAGTACCCACTAAAGAATAAAACAATTTATTTTCTCATCGATTAATACAAAACATATTTAAATTGAGTTATATTTTTATTAAAAACAGCGTATATCTACAAAATTCGCTTAGAATAAATTTACAAGGATAGCAACTACAAGATGAGCCATTGAACAAACTGACGTAGAGAGTGGTTTCTGCGAAAGTTTCTGCTTGACGACGCGGCTAACTCAACGCTTTTACCGGCTGGCTAGCCACACGCCTGATTAAACCCTTTGTTGAATGCTTTTTGACCTTTGTCTGTAATGTAAAAGTCAGGTAAATAAAATTAAAAATGAGAATACGCTAACATTGTATCGATTGATTTTGCGATTACAATTGCATTGTTTCGGAAATGTTTCTTGTGCAACGCGTCGTGATCTTAATCTACCAATTCCAGTGATTTCTGTCCCTCTAAAATAATAGCTTAATTTATCTACTGTATTCCTTGTATCACAAAATATGAATAAAGCTCTATACGAATACATCGTGAAGTTCTCGAGCTGACAGTTCGTGACGTCAAAATATTTATTACTGCGGGCTGGACTGATTTGATTGAAAGATTTGTAGAAATCCACGGAAGGTATAAACGGTGAGAAAATATGATGTAGAAATTAGTAGGAAAAAAGTATAATCAACAATTTATTTTCCCACACAAATTGTTCACATCTGTCAAACAGGATGCATTCAGAAATTAAAAGAGCCAGCACAAATGAAATATGGCCGCATGACTTAGTGATAATTTGTACAAAATGAGCGATCTATCGAGCGGTCAGCTAATATATGAATAAAAATAGTTTGATACCTGTACAACGAAAATGAATTTAATTAAGAAAGACTTTGGGATCAAATTGTAAACTTAACCATTTTCGAAACCACCTAAACACAGTCTAAAAATTTCACCAAAATCGGTTCAACTGTTGACAAGTTCAGTAACGAGAATCATAAATATATACATATATAAAACACGGTTTTATTTCAATCCAAAATATGAGGTACCGATTTATTCACTAAAGTAGGAATTTATCAAATTTGTAGAGATATCGATTCCAGAAGAAAATTACTACATTCTCGCTGTGGTAATTTGCTTAGTTTCGTATTTTAGTTTCGTCAAGCATATAACTTTATGTTATGATAATTTCTGAGATTCCATTACATTCATACATATGAGGACAAAACCTCTTGTAAAAAAAATTTCCGCGAAACATTGTCCTAAAAGTTATATTAGATTTCATATAACAACACATGTAGGTGTCGTTAACGAGGCGTCAGGAACGTGCAACGATCCTTTATTCTGCAGTTGAACGACGAGCTTTGTATAGTTGCAACCAGGAAATAAAGGGTAAAAAAGGAGCGCCTTTAAAATAATGTTTTATATTTTAGCAATATTTTCAGCCGCTTCACTTTAGTAAAGTTTATACATACAGCTAAAGATGTACATAACCTAAATTTACTTATTTCAATTATTTTTTTACGTATTTCTTCTTTCAATAAATTCTTCTGTTCTGTTCTTGTATACTGAATTCTTTCTCATTTTGATGTTTTTATATGTATTCAAGTGGATTTGAGAATGGTTCGTATTTACAAATTAGCCCGATAGTTTTTTTTATATATTATATGACCCGGCTAACTTCGTTTTACCTAACAGTTAATGAAATGTTAACATAAATTGACGTAAAATTTTTGTTTGTCAACCGATTTCAATGAAAAAACATTGTTTTGGTTTCTCTTGCTTGTAAAGGCCCTCGATTATGAATTTTTATATAATTTGTCATGTACAGATCAGTTAGTTTTATTACATGCATAGATTACAGAGTACCTGCCGAATTTACTAGCACCTATGTCCTGCAAATTTATGCTATCCACCCTTATGACTAAAATATTATAAATAACTCACGAATCACATTACTAGTTAATACATAAATGCTTGTATATACCAACAAGCAAAGTGTAAAAGCTGTGTGCGGAAAAATACAAACAATAAAATAAGGGTCCGGGAGACACGTTACATTTCGCGCCGGCCATAAAATTAAATGGAATAGGGCTACCCAAACGTTTACCGCTGAATTTTTCCACGGGTCACCGGTACGATGGAGTTATGAAAAATTTACCAAGTTAAAATTCAAGATAACTCGTTACTTATTCCCTTTTTTGCTACCTACATCTCGAGTTTTACTCCGTCGGTATTAATGTCCTAACATTTCAAGTTGAGTAATTTGAAAAGTTATTCTTCTCAAATCTGACGTCAAAAAGATTATTGGATAAGATTCAGTAATTTTCTTACAATTTTTTTGAAATTAATCTTTGTATTCTTTTCTCGTCTTTGTGTTTGCTAACAATGTTATTATTTAATATTCCAAATGTAACCTGCTCATTTATTTTTAGACATAGAATAAAGGAGAAGAAATAATATTTCAATATAACTTTTAATTATCATAAGATATAGTTAGAAGACCTAAATCTCAGTAAGAGAAAATCATTACCAGGTTAAGGTTAACATTGGGGTAAGACGTGGAATTGAGTATTCATTAGGACAGCTTCGAGATATTCTAAATACTGTATAAGTTAGGGATCCGCGACATTATGAGTTACTAACTTGATTAAATTCCATTGGAGTAATTTAAGATTCCAGAGTTGTTTTATATCAAGCAATATGTGCTTATATCAAACACAAGTACCACATTCTTCAATAATTACAAATTTGATACTGTTTGTTTGAGCAGTTTTGCAGTTTGAGACGAGCAGCCTGATTGTAAGTGGTCCACAATATTAGATTTTCTGACATTGACCAACAAACGTAGCAGAGAATGGGGGGTAGATTTATCATAAGGTCACTTCTGAAAGTAGAAACAGTCCGATTATTGTAAATTTCACGTTGAAATGCAGACTTCAAATGCGAACGATAAAGAGGACGTCCAATTAAACCTTTCTGCGTTTATTCCATAATTATTTATAGAATTTTCTCTTTTAACTAAAAAAATATCATAACTAGTTGTATAGCACCTAAAACTATTCAGTGGTTTCTGATGGATAATCCTAGACACAGACAAATATTCCACAAACACCTAATGATCTGGATGATATGTCGATAACATAGCTTACCTATGAAATCTACCAAAATCATCCAATACAGATTTTACCCAACGTTGTATTATAAACCATAGAATTTTTTCTTAGTATGGGATTGGCGTATAACGTCTAGCCAAAGGCAAGTAAGCGAGGGGAAACAAATAAATAACAAAACAAAGTTGGAAAGAACTTGGCAAAGGAAAGAAATTAATACCACAAAGAGTACGAATAATAGTTCTATAATCAATTTGCGTACATTCACACATCGTATTATGATTGTGTCTGTGGACTATGCAGATGACATCGGTATCATATTGACAGGGCTAGTACCACTTGACGTTAACTGTCCCCGGTTCAATTAGCCAGTCGCTGTCGAGTCAGCGAATGAGATGAGCTGTCATGTCAGAATTGAACAATGATTGAACATTGACTTTAATGTATTTGATGATGATACGTCAGCTGTAGAACGATTTCGTGCCGCTTTTTCATTAACTAGTCCTTACGCGTTCAGAGGATTTATTAAATGAACTACAGCACGATTCCAATATTTCATAGAAATTGAATTTTATATTGAAAATTAGTATAATTTACCACGAAGAGCATTATTACATGGACAGATGCTCTCGAGGAATCTATTTGTGCACTGCGTTCAAGAAAGCAATATTAGAATCACGAGTAAAGGTCAATTTGTGTTATCCATCTATACATGTAATAAGCTGAAGTAAAATTTATATATCAGTCTATGTTTAATAAAAAATATAAAAAAAATCTTAAAAGTTTATTATTACTACAAAAAATCGGTTATAATTTGTAATTTATTTTACGAAAATTTGACGATATCTATAGTTTTAACCGTTAGTTTTTGCTTAAATACCAACTGTTCAAGTTATAATAGTTCAGATTAAAACATACGTTATTATGATCTACATTCTACATTATGGATTCTTGTTGTCGTTTAGATTTTCTTTGGTCTAAAAAACTTAAGTCGGTAAAAAAAAATAAGTCGAAAAATAGTTTTTTAAAATATGGTAATAGCTTACAAATAAGTAGACGAGGCGCTTGAAGTTAAGTAGTCATTGTAGTTCATAGATAAGTAACTGTAAAAAAAAAAGCAATGAAAAAAAGTACTGACTCTGAAAGAAAAGTCTGAAGGTATCTGCAACACGTATGGATTGGCGGCTGATGCATACAAGAATTTTCTGAATAGTTCACATAATATGTGTAAATATTATTTAATACTAAAAAGTCGATTGACATGTATTCAGTTGACCTAACACCGTTATATTTAACGGATAAATCCGATGAGTTTATTTCGAACTGACTTTTAATTGAGTTATTATCACAACGAGACACGATGACATCGATTCTCAGAAATCGATTAGCAATCTGCGAGTCTAGTGTGTATTGTGACATGAGTGCTCAGTGACGGTGACGTTATTGACTCGACAGCGGATAGTTGCTGTTGATGCGATTGTATGTTCATTGAAATGGAATAACTATACTTGAAATAACTTAATATAAAAACCGATCCAAATATTGTCATATGCATTACTTATCTTTACGAATATATAATTCGTCTGTTCATTTTAATTCATGTACACACAAAAAGTTTACATTGATATGGGATTAAGAAACATTGTACAAAGTTTCCGCCTATTTGGTAATGAGAATACAAGTACATACGATATAATATATACTGGAATACATCGAAAATATTTAGTAACTGTTATGGCAAATATTTATCAAGGAAAATATGCCATAATAACGGATTAAAATTTTTATACGTTTATGTGTTTGTTCGTTGACGCTAATTTTTAAATCTACTTAAGCAATACTGTCACTAATGTGTTGTAGTAAGCTTGGGGTAACTTTCATTTCCAGGTTTATTTCAATCAATTCACACATAAAAATGATTTTTTTTTATTTATTATATAATCATAACAAACACTGACATTTCAGGTCTAACCTATTGCGTTAGTGTGTCAGTTACTTATTATATGTTATTATAATATATGGTTCAATCATTATGTTATCACGTAGTCAAATTTTATACCTAATTGTCAAAAAATATAAATATTAATTAGGTCAAATTCGAATCACAAATTACATTTATACAATAACAAATCAAAATTATCATGTCACAAATAAAGTAAAATTATAAATATTAAATCTAAATTAACAAATTATAATCAATAAATACTAAAAATATAAAATATGTAAATTCCATCTGAATAGTTTTGAAAGCATAGGTTTCCCGAGCAAAACAAAGACGGTCACTAGTAAAATAAATCTATGACAATGTGAATTTAATCCGAAACGTGTAAAAGGGCAATGATTTTATTTAAAGATGCAACAGAGCTGTCATACTGCAGTGTAATACGTGAGAACTATTAGTCCATTGAAATGTTACATTTTTTAGGCCTAACCTTGCGTTTTTTAGAGGACGCAATTTTATTTTTCTGAAGTGTAGGGGG
>DWJN01005177.1:0-11701 GCA_018248895.1 Carystus phorcus
ATAATCATGCTTTCTGCAACCCAATTGACGTTTGACAATAGATTTGACAGTGAATTTCTTATTTTTTTCGTTGATCAGCCTTTCAGAATCCGGCCGTAAATCTAAATTTAAATGTAATTTCTTCTATCCCATTCGCACATTTCAATTTGTTAAAGTTTTCAAGAAACATGTTAATAGATGAATCCATCGAACACTATTTGAAACACACGCGTGCCGTATTTAAATACATTCATCTTTGGGTGTGGAACAAAATATTTAGAATTGCAAACTTTAATGTAAGAAACGCAAAATTAATGCATTTAAGATATCATTAAAAGAGAATAGGTACTAAGGTCGTATCGTGAATATGAATACGATACAAAGTATGAACATGATATAAAAATGGTATGTGCCGGTGCAATGAAAGACTACCCATAAGCTTTTTATAACCCGCATCAATTTCAAATAATTCAAGATGTTGTTAATGCTGTTTTTATTAAGAAATTAAGCAATTATATTAAAAACGAATATACTCTGATTAAAACAAAACTATACCTGTCATGTGCTATTCAATTTTTCACAATTGTGATATCAGTCCATATCTACAGTAGGTACCTAATATTTATTGTAATTAATGATTTTATATTTTACGATTTTTACGCTACAACTGAACTTTATGTATCTTGTAATTAGCGATGTAGTGTCACAGTTGGCAAAGGTAGAAAAATAAGTTTCACTATTACATTCGAGGAGTAAATAATACTTGCGTATTGTCAATTATAATGTAAATTAACATCGATACGAAGACCTTTTAAATCTGTTTCCACAGTAATGATGTGACTGAAAGGTTTCTTTTTATTCTCAATATGAATATCAATTATTCGTATTTTATACGAGCATCGTCGAACGAAGGATATCAACAATATAAATTGAGTCGTGGTTTTCCGTCCCATAGTCACGTTAATTTCATTTCCTTTATTTCAACCACGGTTGTATTACGTCGGATTCCTTTTATATTGATGTTTCTGTCGTATCGTCTTAAAAGGTTTCTTGAAAAAAAGGATGTTTACGCTTCTCCGAACACTTTATGTGGGAGAAAAGGTGCGTGAGAACTACACAAATTGGTAACTTGCTACAATATGGACAATATATGTTTTGTCTAATGTTTGAAATTGTAGTAGAAATACTTAATAATGTAGGTTTGTTCGTGCGAAATATAAGTATAAAATTTATTTGATGTAGGAGTAGATACATATTGCCTTCGTTATGTACTATTTCAATAGGTTACACAAAAATCTACCTCAAGTGTATGTAATCTTCTTAATTTTTTTACTTATTATGAGATGTTGACGTTAATATCAAGATAATACTTAAAATTAATTACTTTTCTAGATCTCTCAATAATTTTAGGATTCCTGTATCAACAAAAAACCTTAATACATAGTTCCGTTTCGATATGTGCGTTCGTTACTCAGTCAGTCCACAGCTTGACTCAGAAACTTTTAGTATTAGAAAGTTATAGTTTGGTTCAGTTATCACGTCGCCACTTTCTCCTCCCTCTCCTCTCTAGCTAAGTGACAGCTAGGTATGCTTGACAAGTTGAGCAAGAAATTTCGTACAAATTTACGAGAATTAGTTAGGTGCCAAAAGCAGGTAGTAAATATAAGTTTACGAACTATACGACGTAACAACATAACAACTAGGAAATCCGACATTGCGCGGCGTTCAACATGCTTGGCTGGTGTTTTATAAGTGATAGCTGATCCCAGCAAACGTTGTTTTGCCATATAAATTATTATTTTAAAACAATTTTATCATAGCCTTAAAAATGCTTATAGTGGGTTAACCTTAAAAGCTAGACATATGCTGTCGCGGATTTTTATTTAAAACTTTTAGAGGGGAACAATATTGTAATACTTGATTTTTCAGTAACGTTCACCGTTTACTTAGCGCACGCAGGGAAAGCTCAAAATTTTGCCGATTTCGCAATGATCTTTATTGTTGCTCCTCTCCTATTCCTCTTAGCGTTATGTTGTATAGCCTATATATAGCCTTCCTCCATAAATGAACTATCTTACACTAAAAGAATTTTTCAAATCGGTCCAGTATTTCCTGAAATTAGCCCGTTCAAACAATCAAACATACAAACAAACAAACTATTTAGCTTTATATATTAAAGTATAGATATAGAGATAGTTATTAAAGATATTGGTAAAAGTGAGGAGAGTGAGTGACGGGTTCGTTGTATTTTTGAGTAAATAACTGCCACAAACAGTACAAGAGCCATCTGCATTAACCAGTTTCCGCGGTCTATAATCATTACTACACTCGTCATTGCTACACACTCATACATCATTACTACCATCTACAATCATTACACAATAGCCTAAAAGCATTACAGTATCTAAACCTAATGAAATGGTAGGTTGGTGGTGTGTATTTTGTTTGAACAACAAAACACTATAGGCGTTGCTATTTAGGCCGTCAGTTAAGTAAAGTCGACAACTTTGACGCCGGCTATTTATTTGCATGTCTCAATAACTGTCGCCGACTCGTATTTCAAGTCAGACGGTGATTAACGCAAGCTTTCGTATTCGCGGAGTAGCTGAAGAGATTGCGAGCGCTTGATTTCAGTTTATTTGATGACTATTGCGATTTGAAGTGGGTTAATTAGTTAAATTAGGTACGATTTATCTTGTCGCTCAAGCTTTGGTACTTGAGTTTGTACTAAAATTTGTATACGACGTAATTAATGCTGTGACATTTACAACTGTATTGATTCCAAATCTTTCAGTGATAGAAATTTTATGTATGACTTGCGTTAAAAATCTTTCATCCCCTATTTTATCCTCCTGGGGGTAGAATTGATCAAAATCCTTTCTTAGCGGATGGCAAAGTCATAAAATCTACCTGCATGCTAAATTTCAGCCCGATCTTTCCAGTGGTTTGGGCTGTGCGTTGATAGATCACTATGTCAGGCAGTCAGTCACCTTTGAGTTAGGTATATTATTTAGATTGGTAAGGAGAACTTAATTATACATATACACGTATTTATACAATTTAATTTAAGTACTACACAGTAATTACATTTTAAGTTAAAACTTAAAATCAAACACTTACTAAGGCTTACTTGGATATCGCGTGTTTTCATAACAAAAACGAGTTGAAACGTGTGAGAATTTAAATACAATATCACGACGACAATAATAAAAGAAATGTGACAGTTAACAAGTAAATGTGAAAGTCGAGGAAGCTATAAGGATACTCGTATAAATATATAACTAACAGAGTAGGACGTATACCCACATCAAAATTGGTAACAACTTTAATTTTCTGCAGCTGCCGTAGTAAGTTCGACAGCGAGTGGTAAGATTTCAACAATAAATCACACAGACTTGAAACTGAGGGACTGCATTCTATCTGTCGTTTGTCTCCCGAGACAGGCTCGACGATTGATGATAGTGTTAACTACGAACATGTAAGAAATACGGTGTTTCGCAAGTGTTTTTGGAGTAATTACTAGAAAAAACTATGGCAGTAAACTTCAGGAATAGGAAATTTTATTTGAAGTAAAACATGTCGTGACGTGATTTTATAAGAAATAAAATGAAAGTTATCATACAAATAGCTGTGCTGAGATGTGAAATCTTATTGCTCAGAATACGCCGTAAATTACATTAGCTAGCTCAAGACATTGTTTGGGAAAAATGAAATGAAATGAGAGCATTATGCTACTCTAATATTTGGATGACTTATTATAGTCATCTATATTTATATCACTATCTCTATACATATATAAGACAATATACATATAAGTTACCTTTTCTTGTTTTTGCTTTAAAAACTATGTATTTTCAAACATATCTATTTATATTTGTACTAAAAGTGATATGAATGCATTTATAAAAATAAAATTTAGTTGTTTACAGAAACGAAGGCAGAGATCTCTTTGGGGAATTTCAACAGTACAAAAACGCTTTCCGTTGAATCGTAGCCGCTTTGCAAACATGTTCTCTTATTCAAGAGACTTTTCTAAGTTGTAACAGTCTAGGAAATAAAAGTGTTTGTTTCTGTGTTTCAGTGTAAAGTTGAATTTAGTTGGGTTATACTACGTACCGGCTATATAAAACAGTAGGTAGACCCATATTATTATTTGACAAAAGGCACGGGCAAAGTCATATGTTACCAAAAAAAAAACAAAAAAACACCCATTACTCTTGTACTATATCTGCTTTGGCCGGGAATCACAGTCAAAATCCCTCGCATCAAATTCTTCGGATCATTCTGATTGACTACTGATTGAACTGCAGTGCCGTCAAATATCTGATAGGGATTATGAACCATGAAACGACGCAAATTTAAATACGTACTTGTTTGAGTAGAAAGAATATATCAGAATGCAAATCATAGTCACGACTTGTTCAGGAGCCAATAGTTTCTTACAATCGTGAGTTTGTCTCTCCGAAACACGAATACACGTAAGAACGTGTTACGATTGATTTTAGAGAACTAACTACTATAATTCTCAAATACCGTTGAGATTAAACGAAATGATGGGACCTGAAACCTTAACATCGTGCGTTGTTCAGCAAGTTATACCACTACCAAGGGAAGTTAGCTTGAACTCAAGACTAATAGGATATAACTAAAATTATATGCTATTTAATATTTCATAGGAGCGAAATTCAATTGGTGATAACAGATTACTATTATCTTATTTATTTATTGAAACGAACGCCTACATAGTGATAATTGTTACATTCTAAGTATATAAATACTGAAAATCAGAGGCAAATACTTTAAGCTCCATAACAATTACGGGCGAAGACACCTTGCAAAATATTGTGTCAGCATCGTCAGTCCATACGTATATAAAAATATTAAATATTTTGGCGTTGACAAAAAAAAAATTAATAGCTACGTAAGTAAATATTATTACAGTATTATATTTAGGGTATACTATAGCGTATCGTTATCTCTAACACAGAGAAGATCTCACTTGTAAACGTCAAACACACGGTCGCTTTAGGCAACTAATATGATACTGTACTGTGGATCCAAGCGTTCAACAAAGACATGTGTTTATTTTATTCGATTACATTTTTGGACGGTTCTCGTTTTGATAAAAAAACTGGTAATGCCCAAATTGTTTTTCCGTGGGCAGAGTACCGTGCTATAAAAGGATCCAGAAATACTCGCTACTTTCAAATAACAAAATAATTTGATGAGGGAAACTGGTTAGGTTAATACTGGTTAGGTTACTAGTACCTACTAGGGGTATTACACCTGCCTCTGGTTTAGTACAATTAAATAACCGGCGCCATCTTATTCGAATTCGTATACATACGTATCAAGTAAAGTGCATTTTAGGGTCAACTCAAAAACTCGCCAGATGTCGCACAAATTAATATGGGACTACATGACAATCGCCAGATTATGAATAAAAAAACAGTCATCCAAATCGGTACCTCCTTTTTTTAAAGTCGGTCAAAAATAAGTGATTTTGATGTAACAGTTCCTCTAACTATGTATATTAAAAAAAAATTATCGCTTTCCTAAATACTATTAATTAATTACTGGTTTTATTTTAGATTATAATTTATATTATATCAGTTTATTTTACACTTATGTATGCATGTCAAGATTTATTTAATTTTTTTTTTGGTGCATAAAAGTGCACGTTGTGGCACCCTTTAATTCTAAGTACCATAAGGGCCTCTAGCATTGCTTAGTTATAGCTTTTTTAGTGACATCTGTGTTGGGTGTATCAACAAATACTTAAAGTATGTTGTATCTAACCTCATGAGAAGCTGAAAAGAAAACAATCTATAAACTGTGTAAGAGCTAACGTTTAACAATTTACTTTTTGGTTCTTAATTCGTATGATTTTATGTATTTGTTTAAGACAATAGGTGACAGAAATAATAATATTAACGGTAAATAATAGTAGCTGGTATTCTTTATTTACTTAGTTAATTGTTTCTTCAGCGTCCGTGCAAAATTATTTATTTGGACCTATTTATTAGAAATATATATTTTCCAGTGACATTTGTTAATTAATTTTATATTGATTATGATAGACAGACGTACAGAGAGATAGACAGCGAAATGGGTAAATACATTAGTATTCGTAAATATTTTTATATTCTTCATACGACATTCTAATACTGTATGGCATATGATATATATGTATATTTCATACGTGTTTTAAATATTTGGACTGGAACCTTATGGCACGTTTAAATAAAAAATTGAGCGGAGTCTTAAGATGCACTGGCATCCCACTGAGCGCAATAAAATAGGCATCAGGCGGGCTACGTGCTTGGACACAAGAAGCTGTACGTGATAACTCTTATTGGTGGAAATACTGGAACTTTGATCCTCCATTCTACGTTATATCTGCAAGACGTATTATACAGAAAATATGTAATTTATTTGTTATAACGAAAATATCTACCTATAGTGATTCATTAACGAGTTGAAGCCAATTGAAAGAATAAATTAGGTGTTTAGAAACATGTTAAAAGCCTGTTTAATCATTGACTACAACAAACGATGCATTATGCATATAATGTCGGCTAAAGTTAGGTGTGAACCTTCACTGAAATTTAGCTAGCAAACTCTGGGTTTATTTTCAAAGTGAGGTTAATGTTCAAAATAACTATGCTCATTTGCGATTAAACTTTAACAACAACAGACGTACGGTTTTAAATGAAGAAGTTATGTAGAATTAAAAATAGTACGCTTAATGATTGACTTATAAAAAGATGTTTATATATTCTCTGTAGGATTACAGATAGTTGGTCCTAGAGCTAGTCTTTTAAAATAAAGAAAGATAGTCACCTTCCTTCGATTTTTATGCTTTTCTTTGTAAAATATCTAGTACGAGTATAATATTACTATAATTCAAATAGATGAAGTTTGTTTATTGCAAATTTTACGGAAATCGATTGGTACTTTAAATCCAGACAAACCTTAATTCTGTACCCCAAGAGAGCGTGCAATTTTTTTCGTAAAAAGTATTCTGAACTTCAATTTGAAGTTATCGTGTGACTTTCGGACAGATAAGCAGTCATAGAGACAGTAATAAGAAATAGTTTTTTATGGTGCCTTGGGAGGTCTACAGCAGAAAATAAAAAAAATACTGAATCTATACAAAATATATTTTCGAGTTGTATTATAATAGTTACAGTATAGATATTGTACATCAATTTGTTTTCAATCTTTTTGAACAAAGAATAAGCTTTTATAAAAACATATTTCATATTATGTTTCATTAAAAACCATTTTGAAATAGAATACGTTCCCTGGCTTGTTGACAAGAGTTTATGTCCTATTCACCGTTTTATCTTATAAGAAAAACTCTTATTAAAAATTATTCTACCACTGTGACTTGTGATTTTTAACATCTACAGGTATTTTTCAATTGTGAAAATCACGGAGACCGTCTGACTAAGCATTATAATCCTGCAACGCTCAGCGCTCGAAAACAAAAGACAATAGACACGCAAAGCATTTCCAGAAAATATAATAAACTACATTTTCATTTACTGTTTAAAGATGAAAGAATAATAACAATATGAAATGTTTTTTCTTTATGTATACCTACCTAATTCTCAGTACACATACATATATTGAATTATTTTGAGCTTTTTAACTTAAACCAATCCAGCTCTACGCACATGAGTAGGTATGATTAGATAAATATTTATTTTTCCTTAAATTTTGTTTTAAAGTATATATAAATGTAACGTAGTCATATTTATCATTTGTAAAAATAAATACATTGTAAGTTTTGCTATTTTGCAATACTTTTGTTATATAGATAAATAATAGTGGTTATATCTAAATCACTGTAATATACATATAAGTAGTGTAACGTAATGGATTCTTTATTTTTCAAAACGAAGTATTGCATGAGCAAACCATAATTAAATCAAATTGCGTCGCCAGAAAAAAATATTCATTAAAACCGTAGCTACAATTAATTACTGCGAAATTTTTGATTGATAAAAGGCCATTACGCATACGAAGCGGCACTCGACCAGGCGACGTAGTAAATGAAAAAGAGTTCGAATTATCAGTGTTCACGAAAATTAATGTTACACACGATATTTGTTCTGTGCTCCGGCTGCGTTATCCAATCAGTCTGTACCGACGGAGCAATAAACTGGACATCACGTCCGTACGTGTCGCTCAGTCGGTGTTGCCAAATACGAAATAGCAAAGGACGTCTCGATTTCCGATTGCTTACGTCCTAACCTTTGAAATGAGGATCCTTTTGGGAAACTCTGTAAGCAGGTTTTGTGATTGCTTGAAGAACTTGTCTTAATGGATTAGGTAGCTGTTTACCGCCGCAGCATCCATTCATTATCAGTATTGAAGATCATCGGGACGACACAAATGTCGTCATATTGATTAAGCAATAACCGCATAAAGCTGATAGGTACTTCAATTATAATGGACTTTGAATGTGTGGTAGGTGTTATGAAAATTGGTGGTATGAAAAATCCGAGTCAAGTTGATAGATAAAAATTGCCATTGACATCCAAGTTGATTCACGTATGAATATTCGTGTGGAATTTAGTTTCTATGAGGTTTCATTAGCGTGGCTGGAGCTGGTTAAATTTAGTAATGCACCAAGATTAGATTAAGGACAGCTAGATAGCTCTAATAAATCATAGGTAGGACCTTTATTGTGCAGGGTAGTGGTCGGACCGAAAATTCACACGAAAGTCGTAATCGTATAGGGCTCGCACAGCAACTGGTTTGTGGTAACTTGTCTTCGACGATCTTGGTAGTTTTTTCTATTTTCCTATCAACTAATGGCAAAGATTGAACAGTGATTAAGTTTATAAAGTATGTTTCATTTAAATCCCTTCTCGCTATATAATTCTTTCTGGTCCCTCTGTTTCGTGAAAGCTGATGCATATTTCAGTTGAATACTTTTGAATTTTAATTTTACAATTGTTTGAGTAGATTCTTGACTTGATAACTAGCTGATCTAGCAGACCTATTGTCTCTTAAATTGATGCTAATATGTATCTATTACAAATCTATAATTATCTCCTTGATGAAAATAAGCAAGTTTTATTACGGGAAAAGAATTCTTGTAAGGTATCGATAGAAACTTTATACTCTATACTTGCGAAACAAAAGTGATTAAACAACCTTCTTTTTTATTACCATTTTTAAAATTAGAAGGATGTAAAAGATTCGTTGGGTAAAGAACATCAGATACCTCCATGAGCTATGGTGTTTCCGAGGACTTTTTTGAATTAATACCAATATCACAGGTGTATATGCGGAGAGTCCAAAGGTCCGAATGCTTAACAGGGCTTGTGTGACGTACATACGAATCTCTTATTCTTTAATCCATTATTAATCTTTAATCATCAATAATCAATTAAATCTTTTTTTTTTGTTGGATTAATCGTTAGTTTCGAATATTAACATTTTTAATTTATTTTAGCAAACAATGCATGCACGTAAACACATTCAGAAACCGGAAAATAACAGGAAATAAATACGCAAGTTGCAGGAAAGCACACATTGATTGTTGGTGATTTCGGTCTCCGTATTTTATTATTTTCTAGTTGGCAACACTCTGCGTGACAAAGTACTGGCACCGCTGAACCAACTAGCTGTACGCTTGCTCGCATTGATGGACGAATTTAGATTTATCACGCACGGCTGTTTGCTTTAACGTCCACGTCCCAGTTGATGCTGCGGCCTTTGTTGCCCTACAAATGGTGGAAAACTTTCCACTTCACGTGTACCACCGAAAGCTCGCATAGTAACTCGATACAACTTCGCTGAAGGATTCTAATTCGCATTTTAAATTTGTTTTGCATTTTGCAAATGTATCACCAATTGCAAGTATTAACTAGTGCGTCGTCTGAATCAATAAACAATGTACTAGGATAGTATAAGCCTGAGTTATGTGATGAGAGATGGCATTATTTTTAATACAAACTAAGGTGAATTTAAAACGAAATTATTTAATGGAAAATTCGGTTCTGCTTGTTGGATATTATATCGAACACTATCGGAACCCACCAAAATCGGCTTCACATAAAATATTCAACCAAATGAGGGTCTGATATTATACTGACCCCGACATCCGTCCAGTGGTGTATATTATCAAGTAAAACAGGTATTAGCTCTACCTAGTCACGAGTTAAAAATCTAGAACAATTTCTCTAACTATTGAGTTTATACTTTACCACCATTTATGAGATGGCACGACCTATATATTTTTACTTACATGAAAAATAAAAGATATTAGTTAAAACATAACTAATACAAAGGACGTAGCGAAAACGCGTAAATGAGGTATCGATTAACTATAATGATAATAGATCACACAACAAAAGTGATACGACGAACACAAAGACAATTAATCGAAGGCAAGTGTTAAGGTTGGGTTCAAGGACCTTTCTATCAGTGAAGGTAATGAGGCATCAATTTACAGGATAGTGGATCAGAGAAAGCGGAACCGAAGAGTAGGTACAGTTATGTCATCTTGTATTAATGTGTCTTTCTATAGACAACCTTTTAACCTTTTTTTATTGAAATTTACAAAAAAACCTGGTGTAACTTAAAAATGCTAAAAACGCATAAAAAATATTTAAAATCCTTTATTTTGTTTTTTAACCTTTAATCCTCTGTTATTTATTTAATTCTATTCTCTTGTGTATCGTAATAGTTAGACAATAAATAATAATTGAATAAACAAACGATTACAATTCAGTGTCCCAGCTTCAGTATAATCCGACGGCACTCATGTTTGGTGGTAAAGTGTTTCACCTACCACTTTCCTTCCAAAACGATGGTAATGTGTTTATTTAGACTTCACATCCAGTGAGCTTTTATAATGCAGATTCTCCGTTTATTTTGGCTGCAACCCATCTGTGATGCCTTAAATGTTTGTGAACGACCGTCGCAACATCAGTCGGCTCGTGTGCTAGTTAGATAATATACCATCAAGGATTGATTAGTTACATTATGCAGAACAAACATTATAGTGACTATATTTATGTAGGATTGTTAGTGACTGAGTGATTAACTGAGTAACGGTGTGATAAAGTGAGAACGTATAAGTGACGGATGAGCACTGATTGAGTGAGTCAGCGAGTTGGTTTTCTGTCGAGCAAATATTTATATGGATATAATTATTTATTCGGACGTTCAAAGTACTCCAGGTAATACCGTAGATAGTAGTTGTCAAGCCGTGTTGGAGGCCCTCGGATCGGTAAAAAAGTTTCTTGACACTTGCATTGGCCTCTAACTTCTCCACCAATTCGCATCGAAGCAGCGTGGTGGAGTATATTCTAGGCATTGACAGTGATGAGGAGAGACCCGTGCCTTGCGGTGGGCAATTAATGGGTTGTAGGCAGGCAATTATTTATTCTCGGGCTGTGAGCGTTTTTGTTTTCTTATGCATACCACCATCCGTACCACCTAAAACACGGGGAACTTTACAAGTGAATGTTTACAAATGTTACGCACGGCGGGTTTCCATCCATACGTCGTGAACATTCGGCCGTTACGAACGACGTCGTTTGCTTCGTAGATCGTTATCCGCAACGCGAAGGATTGGAATAGTCTGCCTGCTTCGGTGTTCCCCGTTACGTACGATGTGGGAGTCTTTAAGAGGAGAGTGAATAGGCTTTTACTAAGTTAATGCGTCCACCATCTTAGACGTCCTCACCACTTACCA
>DWJN01005178.1:0-11700 GCA_018248895.1 Carystus phorcus
GATTTGAAATTAGCCGCCCTTTGCAAAAATAAGAGCAACTTCCAATAGGGTGATTTCTTTTGGCCCACCTTGTATATTTAATTACTATTATATTATTTTCATTATATGCTTTAGTTTCAGTAATATATATGTAGTTGCATATAGTTTTCACAAAAAGAAATTGTATGAAAGTATGATCAACAACTTATTTGAAACAATTAAAATAATCTTTAATTTGAAATTTCTATTAAAATACACATTTTTCAAAATATTGATTTCAATTGCTTATAAATTTACAGATGGATTTAATATATTGCTTTCAGCTAATGAGGCACAAGATGTTGAATTGCAAGGGAAAATGTTGCATTGCCTAAAAGAACAATTAAGGTTATCAAAATTGGAAATTGGATGTGAAAATGAAGTTGCCAATGTTTTAAAAGAACAAGCATTGAACTATAGATTAGATCCACTCCTGGCAAAACTTTGTAAAGCAGAGATTCAAACAATATGTGCAGTGCCAAATGATTCCATTACTAACTCCAATGGACAGGTAAGAATAGTCTTGAGGTTAATAACTAAAAAAATATGTGACTAAACCAAGTCTACACTTATTCATAATCATAACTGGCTAAACATAAAATATATGTTATCTGTATTTATTTAATATTCTATTAAATCTCTCCTCAGTTATAAAATTTTATTCGTAAGTATTATTGTACTATTATTGATTACCAAATAATAAATATTATATTGAATATAAATATTAATACCAATTAAAAAATAATAATATGACCAGTAACTTTTTAACATTAAAGATTAAATAGAATTATAGGGAGTCTTGCTGAATGCTGTTTGGCTTTGCCATACTTGGGTAGAGCAACGGGAATGGGATTATAGTAATTACTCCATATATTACGAAAGGGAACCTGAAACTAGCAATGTCTATATTTAACACAACACAAATTGTGTGAACTCCGGATTACTAATCTGGACCCAAGAATAATTTCGTTATTACGAGTAGTAGTCTTCTGTAGCCATGTGGTAAAACAAATTGATTGGTGAAACAAACTGAGGTTTGGAGGATACAAGGTTTTTGTTGTTTTTTGTACAGGTTGAAGAATGCTTGAAACATGCTCTTGTACACCACAAAATTGTATCGGCGGAATGTGCACATGAAGTTGCGAACATAATTGAAGAAACGGAGATAGATATTGAAGCAGATCCCCTGTTAGAACGTGCTTGTGCATTTGATTTGCTGAAATACTGCAAAGATTTAGAGCATGGAGCCGGAAGACGTAAGTAAAACTTTATACCTACAAAAATATTCTTAATTTCCTGTACCATAAATATTAAGTTGTCTTAAAATTTTGAAAATATTAATTTATTTCTTACCAGTGCCACATTTTTTTTTATATATTATGCATTTCTTTTATAGGTCTTAAATGTCTAAAAATAATACTCAATGATAAAAGTAATAGAAAACTTGAACCTGAATGTGAAAAGCAGCTGTCAAATAGATTGGAAATGTACAGATTTTTGGATGCTGTAAGTATTTAAATATTTATTTACTAATATTATTAAATTTCATAATTTTTAAACATTCATAGTTAAGCAGATCCTAAGGGATTGGCTGAGATAACCAGGCAGATAATCAAGCGGTTGTAGAATGGGTGATCTGTAGTGGAAAAAATTATTGGGTATTTCCATGCTTCGGAGGGCATGTTGAATGGTCGGTCCTGATTGATTTAACTTGTTATGTATTATTATCGTAAGTTCATAATACTTGCAATATCCGAGATACATAATCTCTTTTTGTCAGCAACATGTTGGTGATGCTTTTACTGATGAACATGAGCAACAGTGACCATTTACTATCAGATGCTGAATCTGGCAGTGTGTAGGCGATTGAAAATATCCATAAGCACATGAAATTAATTGGTTATGGATATTGGTTTGTTAACACCAGTTGTTCATGGTGGTATTTAATAATAAGGTGATAGATTAAAAGATTATCTATTATGCAAATACTTGATTTTTCTGTTTCAGGAACATTTAGTAGGCCTAGGTGATGTGTATCAAGAAATATCAACTTCTCCATCTAAGAAATATTTCTTAATCGTAGGTATTTCAATAATAGGTTTAATTTTTATATTTGGTTTATATTGTGGTAGAATGAGTAAGAGAGCTATGTATACAAAAAGAAAATAGATTTTTATTATGTTCTCATTAGTGTTTAAAATCAATAAATTTTTTAACTTTCTCCTGGTTTCATTCTTTCCATTCAGATATCTCATCAAAGTCCATATCTTCTATGTCATTGCCCGCCTGTTCCTTCTTTACAACATTTTGTTTAATTTCTCTGTTGGGTTCCATTTTAACACCAGACTTTGTGATCTTTTGGCTTTCTTCATAGAACTGATTAGGATGATTTATACCAAGTCCAAGGTCAGTATTGTGAACAGCATCAAAGTATTTACTGCATGAGACTTGAAAATGTCCTTTTTTGGTCATATCTATTATTTCATTGACAGCTGAAAATATATATTTTTTTCATTTAATGGAATAAGAATGATATATGAATTGTAATAAATATTAACACAACTTTACTATAGGATTCACTATTATGTTTACTAGCATACATACATAGCATGGACAATATAAATAACATTTTTGACGGGGCAAAGATTACACCATAACTACTACTTTACTAGTAACAAAGTTAATATTTTTACTAGTATTATTATCTTTTCTTAAAGCCTATGTGGCCAGATTTTCTGTTTTTGTTTTTGAGTCAGCCACAAAATGTTTTGTTGAGTTCCAACTACATGCTTGAGAGCCAGTATTGTCTTTCATGTATTTTTCTCTTTTTTGCCTGGCAACTTATTAGTAACCCCATTGGTTGCTAATGTCCATGGGCTACAGGTACCATTTACCATCCAGTGGCTCGTCTGCTTGTTTATCGACTAGTTATATTAAAAGAAATGATAATTCTATAGACCCATTGGTTATCGGCCACAAAGAAAAGTGTCTTGGGTTCATTTAAGCCAATTTACACAAACACAATTTTATATATATTAAAAATACAGTTCCTATAATTTCACTTATAGTAGATAATAAATGTTAACATAATAAAGTACCTTGAGAGTCCAATCCATATCCTTTTAGTTTGTTTTTCAAATTGCCAGTATCACAATGCTTGAATGGGCAGCCATGGCAGTCTCCAGGGCCAACATTATTGTTAATAATCTTTAAACAGTTAAATGGCAAATAATCTTTCTTACTGCCTTCTTTACCATAATTGTACCTAATGTTGTAACTATATGACTTCTCAAACTTATCAGCCTCCATTATCTTAGTGAATTCTTCTCTCCAGAATCTTAATGAGTCTTCTAAAGTTACGCCAATGCCTTTTAAGAATAAACCATACTGTAATCTCCCACCGTGTTTTAAATGATGAGCCGATCGTAATGTTTCATGTAGTTGTCTCATACAAAGTGGGAATGACTTTACTGACAGAGAATCAATACTTTCTATGGGCACAGTAACTTTAGTATCGCTGTAATCTTTACCCAAATATGTCAGATGCAATCCCTTCATAAGACCTACTAATCTTTCATCCTGTTCTACTTCTTCCAAGTGGTGACGTGCAATCGCTAAAGTTTGTTTTAAATGTGTTCTAAGTTGAGTTGAAAGTACTGATATGAAGTCCTTATCTGGTATGTAAGCATATCCACCTTTGAGAAAAACTTTTCTAGCTCGAACAAGGTCTAAAACCTCATAGAACTTAACTTTGTAAAATTTAAATTTATCAATATCTTCATATGAGGTTGATTCTCGTAAGAAAGTCATTAGTTCTGTACACTCTTCATCGGATATATTTGTGTAGCACAAATTGTTTAAACTGAAAAAGGCTTTGATGGCATCACTCTCCATTGACATAAATCTCATTCTAAATAATTCTAATTCTCTCGCAATAAACCATCTACGCTTTTCTTCTGTCCTGCAGTGTGCTAACCGAAGGATGAAATGCGCTATATGATCCTTTTCTCTCGCTTGCAAGTCTGCTTTCAGTGTACCACACGTAGTTTTTTCGCAGAGCTTCGCATAATATTTTAAGCCTTGATTTCTCAACTCACGTAAAATAAACTCTTTCCACTCATCAGAATATAGTCGGAGGCCTTTCAAAGTAGTAGCAGATTCCAAAATTCTCAGTAATTTTAACCTATCCAATGTCATAGCTTCAAAATCTGAAAGACTGATATTTCTAGTTGGTGGAACCTTATACATTTGGAGGTCGTGAGGGTAATTTTCTACCAAACTAACATTTTCTGAAGTTTTGGTAGATTTCCTTTTTATTTTGAAATCCATTTTTCACAAACAATACACTGTCTAAATTACTAGTCATTCAGTATATCGGCCCAATTAAATCTAATAAACGAATCTAGTAGGTACCTACTTCAGATGATTTCTATTGCAGGTACCTTACTTTCTTTACTTTTGTTTGGTAAATGATTTGTTTCTTTTCCAAGATTTCAGTAGGTATCGGAACTTCGGCACCAAGAAACTTATTATTACTCTTTCGGCACTACCTACCTCATTCAATTCAGCATTTCGCGCTTTAATTTTGACATGACAATGACAAATGACAAGTTGAGACCTTATTTGACAATTTAACCTTTAAATGAAAAGTAGGAACGATACGAAAACTCCTAACCGGTATAGGTCAGCTAGAAATTGCGGTATATATTTTGCTCACATAAAATGAACAAATAGGCGTAAAAAGTGACAATGATTACAAAAAGTGGCAATAAAAATGCCGACATTTACTAATAGTTAGGATCCATCGATAATGACATACCGACTGATACCGATATCGAAAAAATATATCGAGGAGAAATTGTGAAAGTTCGCTAAAAATCGACTATCCACAAAAGTCAGTTAATACGGTGTCATTGGCTTTATTTTACTTATAAAACCAGGCCATTTAATACATTAAAGTAATAAGACCCGATATTTAGACCATACAGTCATATAATATCATATCTGTAAAAATAATGATCTTTCAATATACCTACCCACTTTTGTCCAATAATTATCAACAAAGTAGATCAAATAGTAATGATTTGTATTGATTGGCATGTGGAATCATTACATGAGTGCTGGTAAAAAACGTAATCTTTACAATTGAGGATGGATTTACTACATTTTTTCGATCTTTTCGATTGGGAATTTGCTAGCAAATATTAGTAAAACGAATACCTACATAAATATATAAGGAGATTTTCTTCGACACCAAAGGTATTTCATAGTGTAGTCATTTTATATATTGAGTAGATACTCATTTCATAGTAAGAAATATAAATGAATAAGCCTTAGTAATCAGCTAAGACTAAAAATATTTTGATTTCAACATCATCCACAAAAATCGATACATACTTCTAAAAAAATTTATGGATATAGATATATATACGAATATTTTTACTCATAATATAAAATAAACAGATTTAAAACGAAAATGTTCTTGTATAATATGCTGACTTCTCTTTAAATTTGACTTTTTTTAAATGCCTAATAACGCACGCCGGTTATAGCTATATGTATAATAATAGTAATAAATAAATAAAGCCTTCCACTGCTTTATTATTATTATTACATTTACTGAGTGTCTGACAAAAATTTGTCGCAATGGGTCAGTGGCCCACACGTCTTTAAATCACCCATATATTTTAAGTACCTACATACTAGTAGGTGTCTTTGGTGTGTATTAATCTATGCTTACCCATATCCTGCTATCAATTAACATTCTGTCAAATTTAATCATTATAATTTTAGGTTGTCAAGTGACATGTCGTTTATGAATTGGAATAAAAAGTACTTCGTGTCAGTCAGTCAGTATAGACAGTAGTAGTAGTATTTAAAATTCGGCTGAAGTGGTTATTACCTTCTGTTTTGAATACGTTCGCGTGTGAAAAGGAACTAACATGTCTAATAAGTTTTTGTGCATTGACTGTTAACCCTCAAATATAAACGAGATATTTACTGAGTAACTTTAGTTAACATGGTCTCTACAAAAATGCAATCGTCATTAGATGATTTAGTTCAGTATGTTCAGCTTTTTAAGCCTATGTCAACACTTTTGCAAGGGACGGTGCTTCCTTTTATAATACTATATCCTTTAGTTTTTTACTTTTGGATTGTGGTGTATGGGTTTGAGGAAAACATTGAGGCTGGTTTCGTGATTGTAGCTGTGGTTGCGTCTATCCAAATTTTGATATGCCTATGTTGCTACTGGAGCGTTCACATCCAATGTTTCTTATCCTGCTCAGCGGTGAGTAATATATTTAGCTTGGCAACATGTATTATGTTTGGTACTGTGTTAAATTATTTGTGATCCATATTATAATTTTATGTTTGGATTATTTTACATTTTAGGCAAAAGATCCTATACAAGCTGAAATCGTAAAGGTAGTTCCAACATCTAACAATGGATTTGCAGAAATTGTAAAGCTTCATCACACTGCGGTAAATATCTTAATTTATTTAATCGTTTTTTATTCCCAAACTTTTTGATGGCCTTCAGATATCACATGACTTTCATCATTGTGAACTTTGATGCTCTGACCATTTTATTTTGTAATTTAAGATAATACAAGATCTTCCATAACATAAATTGCAAAAGTATAGAATAAGGCATCTCTTTTTGTGGAATCAAAATTTGAAATAATTTCAGTTATATTTTGAATCTATTTTACTTTTTCTTAGTACTATTTCTTTATTAGACACAATTTCTTCTTTTTCTATTTAAAGTTATTGTGATGGATGTTTATATTTTTTTCAGTCTACAGTCAGAGGAAATGCAAATCCAGACATTTGGTTTATATTTCAAAAAAGTAAATATGTTTATGATTGGAATAAAAAACAATTCCATACTGTTGATTTTCCCATTAATAAAAGATATGAGGAATACATGGAGTCCAAGGGATTTCTAGATGACCAGTCAATAGAATTAGCAGAAAAGGAATTTGGGAAGAATGAGATGATAATGGTAAATAAAAATTTGCTTTTCTTAAATATAACAAAACGTTTACATTATTGATGTTTGTGGAGGTCATAAATTCAAAGGCAATTAACATTACTAGTATAGCCTCACTCTATAATTTGTGGTGCACCTAAACTGGGTTAAAATGAGTTGAGGGCGCTTTAATATACAATAATGTTTAATTAAAAAATACAATATTAATAATAATAAATAGTTTCAAACTTGTACTGCTAAAGAGGCTTTAGCGATAGTCTGTAGCATATTATCGATAATATTATATCTGTTATTTCAGGTGGTACCTGAATTTATGGAATTATTTACAGAAAGAGCAACAGCCCCATTTTTTGTATTCCAAGTGTTTTGTGTTGCACTGTGGTGCCTAGACAAATATTGGTACTATTCTATTTTTACACTAATAATGTTAGTGATGTTTGAATGTACATTAGTACAACAACAACTCAGAAATATGGCTGAGATTAGGAAAATGGGCAACAAGCCATATAATATAAATGTTTATAGAAATAGAAGGTGGAGACAAATATTAAGTGATCAACTGGTCCCGGGAGACATTGTGTCGCTCACCCGATCAATCAATGACAATTTAGTTCCTTGTGATATTGTCCTTTTACGAGGATCTTGCATAGTAGACGAATCTATGTTGACAGGAGAGAGTGTACCCCAGATGAAAGAGCCTATCGAGAATGAAAAAAGTTTGAAAGTGGAATTGGATCCAGAAGGTGATGGTAAATTACACATGCTATTCGGTGGCACAAAAATTGTACAACATTCATCACCAAGCAAAAATGCTGCATCTGGTTTAAAAGCTCCCGATAATGGATGTATTGGTTATGTGATTAGGAATGGTTTCAATACATCCCAAGGCAAGCTTCTGAGGACAATTCTATTTGGAGTCAAGAGAGTAACAGCTAATAATCTGGAGACCTTTGGTTTTATATTGTTCTTGTTGATATTTGCCATTGCAGCTGCTGCTTATGTCTGGGTAAAGGGTTGTGAAGATCCAGAGAGGAACAGATACAAATTATTTTTAGAGTGCACATTAATTTTGACTTCTGTTGTACCTCCAGAGTTGCCTATAGAACTGTCTTTAGCAGTGAATACATCTTTATTATCATTATCCAAATTAGCTGTATTCTGTACTGAGCCATTTAGAATACCATTTGCAGGTAAAGTTGAAATCTGTTGTTTCGATAAAACTGGGACCTTGACAAGTGATAATTTGGTAGTAGAAGGTGTAGCTGGGATTGGGGATCATAAAGACGCTACAGTTATACCATTATCAGAAGCGCCAATAGAAACTATACAAGTTCTGGCGTCTTGCCATTCTCTTGTTCAACTAGACGACGGTGTGGTGGGGGATCCTCTTGAGAAAGCTACTTTGAAAGCAGCCGAGTGGAATCTGACTAAGGGAGATGCAGTCGTGCCGAAGAAGGGAAAATCACCGGGTCTGAAGATAGTTCATAGGAATCATTTTTCAAGTGCTCTTAAAAGAATGTCCGTTGTAGCTGGTTACCAAGTGAACGAGAGAGGTTTTATGGAGAACCATTATATAAGTAGCGTGAAAGGTGCGCCGGAGACTATTAAAACAATGCTCAAAGAGGTTCCTAGTCATTACGATCATGTATACTTAACGTTGTCGAGGCGGGGTGCGAGAGTTCTGGCTTTGGGCTACAGAAATCTGGGCAAATTGAGTTCGCAGGAAATAAGAGAATTATCCAGATATGACGTCGAGTGTGATTTGACGTTTGTTGGTTTTGTTATAATATCGTGCCCATTGAAGAGTGATTCGAAGAAGGCTATAGCTGAAATAGTTCACGCGTCACATTCCGTGGTAATGATCACAGGGGATAACCCGCTGACTGCTTGTCATGTTGCAAAGGAATTGAAGTTCACACAAAAGGATGAAGTTGTAATTTTAACACAGGATATTAACGAGTGGAATTGGCAATCAATAGACGAATCAGTCCGGCTCCCAGTAGAACCGTTCAAAACGTCGAAGGAATTAATTTCGAAGTACGATATGTGTATAACCGGTGAAGGACTTACGTATCTCAATGAATTTCATCATAAGTTTTTCATTGAAGTCATCCCGCATATAAAAGTGTTTGCACGATTTGCTCCTAAACAAAAAGAATTTGTTATAGTCACTTTGAAATCGCTGGGATTCTGCACGCTCATGTGTGGCGATGGTACAAATGATGTTGGTGCTCTCAAACATGCAGATGTAAGTAGTATTCAATTTGTATGAAATAATGTAGTATTTACTATGGTATGGGTGTGTCTTACTTATATTATTTAAGAGGGAGTTTAGGCGACAACGAATTATGAAATTGAACTGAAATGTCGGTAAAAGAAACAGGAATTAACTATAACTTAAATTTTAACCGCAAATGTGGCATAATAGATATCTTGCTAGATCGCCGTTTCAAGGATCCTGGTTCTGATTTCCAGCGAGACGTAAATGAGTTTAAATTTCTCTTCTCGGTCTGGATGGGTGTGTTAAATTTCTGTTCTCGGTCTGGTGTGCCTTTGTAATTGTGTGAGGTTATGAGTAAATAACGCCATTTAATATTTAAAAAATCGGTTGAATAATATATTACTCCTTAAGTTATTAATAAGTGTTCCCCTCTTTTTGAAGGTGGGTGTGGCTATATTGGCGAACGCACCAGAGCGTTTAAAGGACAAAGCGCGTGAAGAACTAGCTATCGAGCCGGAGCGACCTGAGCTCCGCCGACCACCGTTGCGCGACCCCCGAGCGGAGGCTGCGGTGAGGCTGCGGCGGGTCATGAAGAAGTTGGAGGAGGAGGACCAACCGCAGCTGGTCAGGCTGGGGGACGCCAGTGTCGCCGCGCCGTTTACGAGTCGCCTGTCTAGTATACTTTGTAGTAAGTGTTCATGTTTGTCTGCGAGGCCTGGTTTCGGAATAAATTCTCGACTAAACTAAGGCCAACTAGTAGAGATACAAAAGGTCATTTAACCTCAAAACGAGTGACGAGTTTACAATGTATTATCTATCTTTTTCCATTTTGTGTATTTGTCGTACTGTCTCGTTCTCGCGGCAAAATTATGACAAAGTCGGGATAGGTTCGTAAGCATTTGGGCGACCATTTCAATAATATTATAATAATAAGGATTCATTCGGTTTCGGAACGCGTAGTACACGCTTTCTTTATTAAAGGGGAAATACCTACAGTGAAAAAAAAGTACAAGTTTTAGGCCAAAATTTTATATGTTAGTAATTTTTGTCCTCGGATTATTAGTGTGTCGTGATGTGTTCATTGTGTGCACCTTTCGCCCTCGATAGGGTATCCTAGTGTGTGTCTTTGAGTGTAAATGGTATATAATTAAAAAACCGTAATCCGCCATTTTGTGTCAGCGGCCATTTTAAGTTTCCAATGATTGAAAAGTAAGCATTGTCATCTGAAAAATTTATCAATTTACAACAGAAACGTCGTAAAAACTCAACCATTATTAACCCGAAACGAAACAAGCTGTAAATACCGTTTAAAGAAAAACAAACTTTATATCTATTGAACAAAAGTGTTAAAATTGATGAATTGATTCATGTGGTACATTATTCGGGTGTCTATTTCCAGTATGCCACATAATAAAGCAGGGTCGGTGCACGCTGGTGACGACGCTGCAGATGTTCAAGATCCTGGCGCTGAACGCCCTCATCCTGGCGTACAGCCAGTCGGTGCTGTATCTGGACGGCATCAAGTTCACCGACACGCAGGCCACTCTGCAGAGCCTGCTGCTGGCCTCATGCTTCCTCTTCATATCCAGGTCCAAGGTTAGCTCATGTTTTTTATTCTTTTAAAGTTACAAAAGTAAAGAAAAAAAGTGGCCAGTCAACTTTATGGTAAAAAGAAAACGAAGGTGGTTCCAGGAAAGTGAGATTATTGGAAATAAAAAGTAAATAATAATCAAAATCAAGGCATATGCTGCATACATTTAGTATGTATACATATTATATACATTAAATAAATAATAAGCCAGAATAAGACAGAGAGACAAAAAATAATGAGTTTCTCGTCTCCTGATCTACATAATATGAATACATAACTCGAAATCACAAAATTTTGGATAGTGACAATATTGGATTAAGGGTGCGATATATAAAATGAGGTCGTGTTAATTACACCATTTATAACTCAACAACGGCTGGAACAATTTTTGTGGCTTTTATGTTTTTGGAATTGTCGTCGATATTAGGATAAGTATTAAAATAGGACATTTCGCAATAAAAAAATATAAAAAAGGTTACATTAAATTAATTAAGTTTGTCATACATCGAATTTTAGGCGAAACAAAATTCGTTGAGTCTACTAGTATTAGATAAATAGAATAGAATAGAATATATTTTATTTGCAAGAAGCATGGGTATAGAAAAGATCTAATCATTAAAATATTTCCAAGTTTCACCTGTTGAGGTATGCAAATATTAAATTTATACATTGGAATTATACTAAATTAAACATTATGTACCTACTACTAAATTTTATGATACATTTACATAATACTAAAAAAAAAAGACAGATGTAATGAATGTCGAAACAGATATTATTATAATTGGACCCTGTTAAGCAGAAAAAATCCAGTCAACATATTATATGAAATCGAATTACATACATAATCTACTAATCAAGTTTATCAGGAATGAC
>DWJN01005179.1:0-11700 GCA_018248895.1 Carystus phorcus
AAGTTTTTATGCTGCCCGAAGACCTCCGGACATCGCTTGACGATTGCTTACTACGATAACAACCGGGATCGACGGCTTAACGTACCCTCTGACGCACGGAAACGTTCAAAAAACTTTTTGCAACTAACGGTCTTCCTTTCGGTACCGACCCACATTTGCTTAACTCTGATCGCTTAGGATCGACGCGAGCCGCCGGGCTATGAGCACTTCAATGTTCACTTATTATCAGATTCTAAACTACAGTTAAGCACGCATTAAATATTTTTTCTCTGTCCTATATCTTTAATAGCCATATCAACATCATATAGCCAGAAGTCAGAATTACATTTAAAACTTCAATATTCTAAACTAAGTGTACTTAGTAAATGATAATGAGTCTCCTTAAGTAAACGAATGCCGTTATTGTGATATTTTAAGGCAAACACAAAATCAGGCTAATTGTGTTTTACAATGCATTTAAAATTGAGGTTAAATATTACGTTCATTACTATATTAAGACATCTTTAGAACACTTATCGTGTAGGTGCTTCGGTTATGATAATTTCGTAATACATTACGAGAAATTATTTGATACGGATATATATTATATTTTAAATCACATGTAAACATAAGAGGTAGTTAGATATTATACTTTTAAAAGTTTATTTTAATAATATAATATTCAACACACACAACATCTAACTGCTCATAATAATTTAACAGAAAATTAATTAATACAATAACACTTACATTGATTTAATAATACATTCGTGCATACATAATTTAATTCTACATGGAATACGATGACCGCTATGAGCGGTGAGAATCTTTAAATTCCTCGGTCTTCGTTTGTGCAAATATGGAGAAACATGTTTCCATTAATGACAGCCAGTAGTCATTGCCTTACATTTCGTTAAGAAGCAAAAATGCGTCTCATCTCAATCAAGGTTAAAAAACTGCCACTGGCCTCACAAAATGTTATTCTATTTGAAGTGGTTAAAATATCTATGGATTACAGTAGCCAATTAAATATAATAAATAGCAAAGAAGAAATTGCAGTGGCCATTATCAAAAGCACCAATAAAAAAGAATCCCTGCCAATTCTATTACGAATTATCGCTCAAGAATAACTCACGAACGGCTATATAACATTGCAGTCTGACGTATGTGATAAAAAATCACTGGTGATAAAAGATAAGTGTAACTTTAAACCAGTCTCAGCGCACGCGCATGATACTCGTATTGTATTAATCACGCAAGCGCGAGCGCAGGAGGAAGCGATGCGAAAACGTAACCAATGTCAACAGCTTCTAACTTGACTGTTATTACACATACGACATAATATATGAGCTGACCTAAACCTACTACACTATAATATATACGCCTACGCCGTTAAAAACATTGCTGACTGCTGCTCACTATCATTATAAGTATTATGGGTGAAGTCAAAAATTCAGTAGTACTTAATGCTACGTTGTTAACCTTTTAACTGATTTCGAATAACGCTTAAACCTTTCTTGTATTAATTACTCGAGCACACGACATTGACAATTACATTACATACATAATATTACGTACTATTACATGATATTAATTATAACGTCATTACAATAAACATATTTCCGGTTTATTGTGAGTGGAGATTACGTCATCATGCTAACTGCAAGATGAACGCGTCCAAATACAGGAAACACGCAAGTCTACTTTAGAACAATGGTTTTATGGATCGTTTAGGACAGGCGGAACTTTACGGTCAAAAATCTGTACATGAATACTACACTATTTGCAAATACATTTATACAAAAATTTTGAGACATTCACATACAATTCATGCCATTGTCTCAGGTAAATAATCGCTTTGTCAGTAGACAAACGAAGTAACTGACTTCAATTAAATACACTGTATTAAATATTCCGCTTATGAAGTCATACGCATCAAATAAAAGGGCATTATTAGGGATACCTCAAATACCTCAGATGTCGCTCATTTAAACGCTACATGACAAGCAACAGCTTTCGAATAGAAAATCATCCAAGAAATGTAACACACATAAAAAAAATACAGTCGAATTGAGAATCTCCGCCTTTTTTAAGTCGGTTAATGAGATATCGCAAAACACGAATAAACTGAACTTTGTTGGTATATTTACGGTTACGTATAGATACTTCAACCCTGAACCCTAACGAAGCGTGAGCCATATAGAATATTTTCTAAATTCATGTAAATATGTACTTGAAATTACTTCAAATAAATAACCGATAAGCGAACAGACAATACAATTTGCGGTTGCGGTAACCATTGCATAGTACATCAGTAACACCAAATGGCTGACCTGACTTATCGGTCAAAAGAAAATAACCCGCTAATTGAATTAATTTTCATTCGCTTAGTTGTCAACCTTCAGTCGACGGCAATGTTAGAAACATTGTCAATCATGTTGTTACACTATGGCTTGGTAATTTAGTACATGTAGCGAAGTTTGTGACACGGAACGCATCTACAGCTCGCTCCAATTCCGGCTGCGCTAGGTCATGACGTCATATCCGACAGTCCGAATACGGACCGCGCGAAGGTCGGCCATATTGATCACACACACCCACTTTTGCTCCTGTAACTTTATATAACGAGGCTTGCATGACGTCAGAACAATTAACTTTCACATGCGCCTGGCACCGTCAACTAACTAGTTCAAAAGACAAGTTTGCAGTCGTAACCTTATCTAAATTAAATGTTGGTTGTAACGTATTAAGAGAAGTAGAATAATGATTTTTAACTACATTTATTTTGTTCCAGGTGCCTATAGAGCTAACAAAGAGGCTTGATGAAATAAGGCTGCTAGAGTCACGTAAATCTGCAAGATTGGCTGATGTCGACACAGATTTCGCGAGACTCGCGGACATGGCTGGCGACCGTCGCCGCGCCTCCGCCACTATCGAAGTACCGGCGCATCACTTACAAGGGTTTGTATTCGATGTTTCATTATTAGTCACTACATTCAGCAGAATTAAAGATATGAAACTGACGTATACCGTCCGGACATCCGGCACTCAAAACAATTGTTAAAGAAATTCATTGCGTCATCAAATATCTAATATATCAATAATAAAATTGATAACTGGATAACCTTGAATTGATACAACGCAACCGCTGCACGACATGCGACCTAATAGTTATAGTATTGCGAATTATCGATATCAGACTTTGAGGTAGCAATCTGACAGTTTATAATCAATTTTTTTAATGTAAATAGTCGACGAACGAGCAGATGATTAGGTAACTAATAACATTAGCAACACCAAACGTATTACCGATGCATTATCAGCCAAGAAAGATAAAGAGTACTATCCCAGTTGGAAAATTACAAGTCCTTCGACGGCTGACTCTAGCAGGAAGGTTGTAAGCCAGGCGCGCTTTACAAATATATATTATACATCTAATAATGTTATTGATTTAATGACAATATTGATAACATAATTCTTACACGAAGCCCTACTATCAAGCGAATTTATTGCAGCCGGTACCTATTAGCAGTGTAAAACGTTGATATCGCGAAACATATTTAGCAAATATTAACTTAATTTTGCCTTGAGTTAGCAGCTCACCTCGCCAGCAGCAAGGAAGGCCGGCACATTTCTATTGCGAACACAACGGCCTTGTAATAACTCCCTTATCTATTCCATGACCTCTTTGGTGCATTCTTGACAGTCAGGCGATGAAGGTATTCGGTTAATCCCTTGATTTATCTAATGAAACGTGCATCGGTTGTCAATCAGCGACGCCGACCTCGCACCGCCGGTAGATACAACATTTCGTACGTTTTAGAGTGTACATTGTGGTGGATTGCCTTGTGGGTGTAATCGCTCACGAACACGAACGTGCATCGTTGGAGTGGAGCCGGGTGCGGGCGAGCGTTGCGAAATCAGCACCAAACACGTTAGAAACTGGATGGAAGTGCTAGCACGGAGTACGGGCGTGTCCTTGTCACAGTTGCCTACATTCTGTGGCTGCCTCCCGCACGCCCCTCCTCTATTGGGCCTCAGAGAGGGACAGACAATGCAACATATAGTGATTAAAAAATACTAGTGGTTCGAACGGTTATTGCGTATCGATGATAGGCGATAAGTATTCGGAGGTCTCGTGGCATTAAACTGTAAATGTTAATGTAGAGAAGTTTTGGTTGCAATTATTTATGATTATATGGCTTGAATGAAGTTTTTTAGTTATCTCGATACACACAGTAAATCTTGTAACTTTATAATGTATTAAATTACTGCAAACCGGAACAAACAAAATGGCCGTCGCGACGTGACGCTCGCTTTGCAGTTTCACTTTTCATTATGCCTGCGGTAAGAGGTGAGACCTCTACTCTCGGTCCGAATTTCTCAACAATTGCCGAAACAAACGCACAAGGAATTATCTGTCGGATTTACTCACGAATTCAAGTGTCTCTACAGTAGGTAGAGATAACATCGATATTTCTATAGTGAATTACAAAAGGAACAAATTATATAAAGTTTTAAAGAAAAAAAATGGTTTACATCTATTTTTTAATATAAGTTCAAAGCTAAATAAGGTGCTATTTTCTTCTTTGTTTAATTCAGCATATTCATGCAGTAGAAAGGTCTTAAAATAAGACTTGACGTAGCTACATACACTTACGTACATTAAAGAAAATTTTAAAGCAATTTGTATTGTTTAAATTTTTCTCGTATAAAATTAACGTAATAATCTAAACAACTTGTCGACACATAACAAGTGAAGTATTAAAGCGTTAATGTGATTCTAAAACCTTACATACTAAATTCGTGATTGGAACAAATTTCGCAATCACGGTACCAGGCCATGGCAAAGTGAAAGCTTACAAAGTTTCATTTTCCTTTGATACGCCGGACTACCGACTCAACACGTAACAGACTATTACCGTCTCAACAAGAGTTGAACTTCTCTTTTTAATTTACTTATCTTTGGTCAACTATTTTGTATTCGCCAAACTCATTCAACGAAGACTTGAACCGTTAGAAATCGTTTGTACAACACGGATAAAAAATGACACAAATACTTAAAAATTCAAATTATGTACGGCAAAACATACAGCAATTCCTGAAATTGTAACTAAATAAGCATTTGTTCCTACTAACGTACTATGTAATATGATCAAAAGTAGTGCCGAATAAGCCTATGACATGAATCAACAAAATTCAAAGATGGCGCCCCGCCTTCGCTTGGTACTTGTGCGGCCGCCATGACACAGTGACCCAGTTTTAAAATGGAACGGAACGGCACGCTAGAAAAGTGCCGCATACAGCGATGCTCACACACTATATGGGAACGTCAAATATTTATAGATGCACATTAAAGAATAAGAAATATAACACATTATACACTTCTACAGATAATCACATGTCGTAATAATCTTTAATTTGCATATGACATGCTATGTACTTTAGAAGCAGCTATTGCTGTTTGAAAAATATAAATAATTTGATTTATAATAATCTATGTTGAAATAAATCGACAAGTACTTGAGTTTAATTTATTTTCCAATCACTTATAATCGAAATTCAAACAGTGTTGCCATTCTGGCATGCTTTAACGTCCTCAAGCAGGCACTTTCTCAGTCGGGCAGTAGGGCGGCAATACAGCCCGCATTTTGATGTCGCAACATTGCGCATTGCAACGGTTTATCTCTCCCTTCAACTCTTGCTTTACATTTTAAACATTACCCTTTAAAGGGCTTTATGTTAATATCACTACCGCACTAAAATCGTACCGAATCGTACGTCATGGTATACATGTGTAGGCACTGTTGTATGTTAATGACATATTTGATTGACACAGGCTAATGACACCGATCGTCACATACCAAGCTCTCGAACTCGTACAAACCCTCGAATTCGTACAGGCCGTGTGTCGTCAAAACGCGATGTAAATAATTATGAGCGAAATCGACCTTGCTGCACTGCACCACCGAAATACTTCTTGGTCTTCAGAAATCAAAACCTCTGCCAAGTTATTGCTAATTGATGATTCAATCAGGTGATCCTGATGAGAGTTCATATGAAATTCAAATTTTTCGCCTAACCTGTCCAAAGATTTAATAATTACAAGTACAAGATTAGCTTTTATTTAGCAAGTTATTAGCTTTTTCGACTATTATCAATGTATATTATTTTTTAACTTTGAATTTAATCTATGATATAATATAAACTAATGTCGTTAGTGTACTGAATATATGTAGTTTTAAATATTTGAGTACAGATTTTCTAAAATAATACACACAAACATTTTCACACTGCGAAAATGATACAGTATTCAAAACACTGTTGATCGTAACCTTAAACTTTCTTACATAAGTAATTATTTAATTAACTACTAATAGTCTAGCAAGAAAAAAATCTCTTTAATTATTTACATAATTACTTGACCTAGAATTTTCATTCGCAAATTCAGGAAGAATATACAATTAAAGAATAAAAAAATAATTAAAAGCTTATCATTATATCTGAATTATCATGACGAATATTTCGTTAACACATTAACCATATAAGTCAATTCAGGTATTTAATATCAATGTCTCTTTGCATAAATTTGGCACATATGATAAAAAGATTTTGTTGCGCACTTTGGTTAAGTTTTTTCTAATTTATAATTACTTCCACATCATAATCAACAAAGTTAAAAGATTATACTACATAATTGAAGGTGTTAAAAGATATATATCATTGACATTTCGCACTTTGCGCAAGACGAAAGAAAAGGAATGGCATTGGTGGGGAGCAACTTTCCCGTCTTATACACGTTTGCTTTCGTTGGTACTGTTAAGGCCCGTTAGCTCATTTGGCAGGTGGTGTATGCCACCATCATTTAGAGAAAGTGTTACAAAAAGCATATACAATATTATGCAAAGTGCGTCACAGCATAGTGTGTGACGTCAAGTTAAACAAATGCAACCGCCATCTATTTTGCTTTGAAAACACGATACAATGGACAACTCACGACTCATCGTCATTGACGCGTTGACTTTCCATCGACCTATCTGAGGTTATTCCACCGACCACGGGAACAAAAACATTCCGGGTATAGAGGTAATTACACTAAAGAACTCAATATTTTACTGCGGAATTCCCCGAACCTGTCAGTCATAAAAAGAGATCGGCGCAATGTTGCAACACGGCTAATTGCAAACATAAAAAGGAATACGTTTGTCATTAAGTATCTGAGCCGTATAAAAAATATGATTTGTTCGTAAAGTACAGTTGGAACAATCTCTTTTAGAACAAAGAACGACGAATTCGACGAATGATGTTTTTAGCATTTCGCATTACTTCAACCGAATCGATATCTTTGTAATGTCTGCGATAATCTGTGATGTCTTTGTAATAATCTGTGAGTCTTTTTATTGTTTTAAGATGCCTCATGATATTAAAATCAGTATCTCGGGTTTTTGTATTGTACATGTTGTTTAATTACGTTATTTATGTCTATATAAAGGTCCTAATACTTAACAATGAAAGGACTTACAATATTTTTTTAAACACTTTCCAAAAACTGTTATTATCTTTAAACGTCCAAATTTAATCCTCGGTCGGTCTTTAATCTTGCTTTCCAAATAACACAATGAAACGCATTGTTGAAATAGCAATTCATTTTCGTGTTTCGTTTTATTACGAGTATAATAAAAAACGATTGTGCTAACAAAATTAACAAGCGATGTTGACAAGCAGAAAAAAACTCGGCAATAGTACCGATGAGGTCAGCAAGGAGAGCGGTGCTTGTGTTGATCGTGCTAGCTCTGTCGCAGTTTTTATACTCACTAAAATACCCCGACCTACGTCAACCGCCTTCCAAATGTTACTTGTTTACTATACCTCTCGACTAAACTCAACAATACATTTAAATCATTTCAACCTTAAGATACGAACCGATTACTACCAACTCGCACTTACTTACGAGTGTATAAAACTGTATAGTTACAAAATGTCAGAGTTACGGCTTACGGAGGCAATGGGTCTTTTTAGTAGCTATTAAAGTGTGTGAAAGACATTTCCGTTATTACGATGTGTGTATGAAGACGATTTCAAGATGTTAAATTTAAAAAAACATTATTCGCTTAGCAACTGTGGCAATACAACAATGCGAAATTAAAGTGATTTACATAACATTATGTATGTGTGATATTTTTACAATTTTTCTTATAATTACTTAATTTTACATATGACGAGTTTTAATAATATAAGTAAATTTTCATAATGCCATTAGGATAAACATGTTAGTTTTATAGTTATTACATTATTAAAATTTAGTTTGGCATTTCAAAGGTCCATGACTAATGTGACGAGAACATTGCTATTGTCTGACTGAAATACAGGCTATGACGCAAACTTTGATGCATTTAAAAATATCTGTCACCTTCATACGTTATAATTCAACGCGTAATTAACTTTTGTTAACAAATATTAATAGATATCTACTGTCCTTCAGCATTATTACGTGAGATAAGATTTACTATCACTCTTTTTTATTTTTAATATTCTCTACATTTTGGGAGATCTTGATTATTGTGTTGCATTAATTGTTACATTCCTTGAGTAACTTATATTTTCGTAGACAATGTTATTTATTAAACACTGAATTCATTTAGTTCTAGACAACCCTTTATTTCAATATTACGATATAGTCTATTTTTCATCTTAGTTAGTGAAAGTATAATAATATATTTTTAAAATGCACAAAAAAGTACCTATATTTTTTAGTAATAAGTATGAAGTATAACCCAGGCTATTTAAATACACGAAGAGACATAAACACCATTGTAGCAATACCATTAATAATGTCAAAATATGCTAGTTGTAGCCCGAGACATACCAGCACCTGGTTAGAAGTATTTCAATAGTAATTTATACATTTTAAGGTAGGAAACGTGTACATAATCGTTTAATATAAGACAGTGGAGTCACACGGCAACAAGCGGCAAGGTCGCGCTCAATGCTACACGAGTTGTGTACTGCGGATAGGGTGTCAAGCTTTTTTTTAATATTATAATCGATTACACAAGTTTTAGTTTCAACTATTAGTGAAATATAAGAACTAGTTATTTTGTACAATGTATAATGAATTCACAGTTCAATTATTTTTCATATTTAACTTTAATTACGTACATGGCTACTAAATAGCTAATATTTATACGTAATAATGGTATTAATATCGATACTAATTTCTTTAAAAACGTACTGAACGATTTCTGTCACTGATTTATATTATTGGCTCGCTTTGACTATTCACTTCTATGAATAGTGATATAATATAATAATGAATAAAATAAGTTGGATTGATTTTGATATTAAATTTAGTTTTGGCGGTTGAATTTTGTTTATGAAAATGCCTTTTTAGGTTAAAAATTATAACGTTTTATGGGCTAATTGGACTTCATGTAAACAATCTTTAAGTCATATGGGCATTTAAAACTGACTAAACGTTTCGAAAACTCGTTCATGCTAATCAGTTTTCAGGTTAAATTCGACTAATATTTACTTTTCAAAAAGTTTTTTTTAATTCTAATGCTATTATCAACCCTAGCTATTAGTGACGTAGAGGCGGCCGACCGGCACGGGCGTATATATTCAGCTGCTACCAACGCTCGAATGAATTAAATCTTACGAGCAAAATCTTTCCAACCTGTTCATCGAATACATTACCATTATAAAATCATAAGCCTTCATTGTTTCAAGGTTCACACCAGTTTTTTTGTATATTAGTAGATATATTATAATAAATAACATCCATGAAAGTAATACTATTTAATCTGTGTTCAGGTTTACTACATTCCTTTCTTTTATAAAACGTATTGGTTTATACGACATTCGCTTTATTTGTGTATTATAAAAAATGTATACACAATTTAATACTTGTCCCCATTATAGTTTTGTGAATTATAAATCATTTGTTCATTATGTACCAACGAAACAGTAAGAGTTTTTTTTTAAATAGTAAATTTTATTTTACCTTTATGACGGGAGAGGACTAAGTCTCGAGATTAAAGATCCTAGATAAAGACGCGTAAATAACTTTTATATTATACCAAATAAAATTTACATCTAATGCTATGCTTATCATATAACAATAGACACTTAAGCAAATTACTTTTGAAGTACGTAGATGCGAAACATAAAGACTTTTGATTGTCGGTCTGGTCACGAAAATCTTTATAATACCAATCTATAAACCGTTTACGCGTCCAATAAAATGCGTACGAAAATAACGTCGAAACCACGGAGCCACGTGCGCCAAATGACATTGGCATTCAACTACATACATACCTACCTTGATTCTTCACAAAACCATTGTAACCTTGCCCTTTGGTCGAACTACCTGTGGATATGATTTAATAATAATACTTTATTTGAATTGAAGTAGTTATGCAAATACTTGAATAATATTTTATATACATACTGGCTAATTCCGCAGTTTGTTCTGCAACATAATTTATCTTATTCTAACCATTTCAATATCTAATGCTAAATGTTCCACAGGAGGTACTTCAGTTCTTTTATTTTCATGCAACTATACCCTGCCAAATTCGTACCACCTTAGAATATTGGAGGTAATGTTATGTTATATAGCCTATAGCCTTCCTTGGGAAATATATTATTCTAAACAAAATGAATTTTTCATTTCGAATAAATAGCTCGTGAGATTAATGCGTTCAAACAAACTCTTCAACTTTATAATATTAGCTTAAATGGGTACGTACCTTAAATAAATACTGAGATACGCATACATACAAGAAATAAAGACTACCAAGATCGTCTTTTGATATCCATGTACAAATTTTTAGATTCATTATTTCGTTGGATAGAAACATTTATCTTAGATAGGTAACATATTACCCAATCCTTATCGTACGCTAAATATATCACTATGTACTACAGACATAGTTATCAGAATGTAAATATTTGCAACATTATTTTACAGTGATGAAAATAACGAGTATATATTAATAATTACACAGTTTCGGAAGGTTTTTTCGATTATAGTTTAACTATTAGTATAATATAGGTAAAGGTCAGCCACTGTCGACAACACAAAGCCGAAATTAATATCAGAAACGAATATAATCTTAGTTAATATTGGTCAAAGTTCTATATTGAGCTATTATTCGCCCGAGGGTTGAAAGGATTTTCATTTATAGATACCGTCTCTCCCCTGACACCCTTCAAACCGCATCAAAGAGCTGCGAATTCTGTTATATCTAGAAGAGTAATTAAGAGTAACTCCAGCTCCAGGTGAGGGTAATAGTGTTGGTACTACCTATAAAATACAATTCTTTAAATCCACGTTCTAGTTTCGTACGACGGGGCTGAACTGACCCGATTCAAACGAATAATGACGTTAGGGATGACGTAGTGATAGCGTTGACGTCATCAAGTCGGGCACGTAAAGAGAAATGAATGTGTTGAATGATACGTTGTGTCATGTGGATAAAAATAGTGTTTTCTACTTCAAAACTAATTTAAAGTAATTAAATCAAATTTATTGATAAAACCAAAAAAAAAAGTTGACTCGTAAAATCTATAGGGGTTAAAAAAACATAATTCGTGGTACTTAAACGGCCACCGCAACTAATATGTATTTAAATAGAATATATTAAAACGGTAGTTGGTCTGTTCAGGTAAGATATTTAGGAAAACATTTTTTTATGTTTATCTGTGCGGTTGTCTCCC
>DWJN01005180.1:0-11700 GCA_018248895.1 Carystus phorcus
GCAACCCCGAAAGCCCCCTTTTAGTCGCCTCTTACGACAGGCACGGGATACCTTAGCTCGTATTCTGTTCCCTAGCTACAAACTGTAAGCCCTAATATAGAAATCTAGCTTGCCTTAACTGGCCGGCTAGATTTCAGTGTGAAGTATCTACTCTGAGCTTGCCTTAATTGTCCGGCCAGATGAGACAGCCCTAATTAATCATAATATTGAAATATCAATTGGTCTGTAAGTTTCAAAAGAGATAGGACGAGACTGCAAAACGTACGACAGACGATAGCTAACAGGTAATTGTTGTCTGAGCTTGCCTTAATTGGCCGGCAAGATTGCTAAGTTTTGCGTGGACGTAATCTTAAGATACAGTATATAATCGAGGTTACTAGGAGCTTAATGCTTAGACATAACTAATACCTAAAATGAAAAAAAATCAAATCAATAAATACAAAAAAAGTTTAAAAATCACCAAAAAATCAAAACAAAAATATTGGTGTTGTGTCAAACATTAGTCTGATAACGTTATAATATGTACATAGTCTATTAGCTGTTATTAGTGAAACATAAGTATTTAGGTATAAGAGCTAAATTACCTATGTATGTATGCAATAGTTGGTTTTGTTTTCATGTTATTGATTGTTTTCTTACTTGCTTCAGATTCATCTGATCTTGGTTACAAAATGAGTTTTGCTATTTCAAATTATTTATACAAAACTACATTATAATGGAAAAATACTTTACTATTTAAAAAGTACTTAAGTGCATATTCAAAGGCCCCATTTTCCATGATTTGCCCTGTATAGATTGAATGTCGTAGTTACTTAAGATTGTGCATATTGAAATGATAAATCATCTTCCGTCCACGGCTCAAAATTTTGATGTGTTGAAGAGAATCTGGATGTATCGATTGGTCGAAGGAATTTTGGGTTAATCTAATGGATGGTCTTTGTATACCAAATGCATTGCCCGGGTCGGTTTTCGTAGATTTTAATCGAACTGTATATTATTCTATGTAACCTATGAAACTATGTACGAGGTACATATGTGTATAATATGTATTATATTATTGTTCAATACAGGTAATATTAGTATACATGTATATAATTGTATAATCTGGAATGTAATTAAAAACAATGGGGTTGAAAACAACACAAAATTAACATGAACAATGTAGGGCTGCTCTGTTATTAAGGTGTGTTAATAAAGAATTACATATTTCAGTGGTATGTTTATATAACTGAAGTATCTAAATGACACGAACTACATTTTGAAAACTTCACTTTGGTAAAGCCAAAGCATTATTCGTCAGATATTCGCGTCGGTTTGCACAAAACTATTTTAACGTCACTTCCCAATATACGTAAATCTCACTTAATTAAGATATAGAATAAGTTTAATAACAATATTATGGAAACTATGTATATCTTTGTGAAAGTTTAGACGTATCGGAACTTGAACCATTCGATTCTAGTGCACCTTCTTTTGTTTCAGTGATCTATCAGCTTTTGGAAAGTTACTTTACTCTAGTTTGTATATTTTGTTTCTTATATTATTGTGGGAGTGATTTATGGGTTCAAACGAACCCCTCTCTCCGAAATTTTAAACTGACGACACTGATTCTTAAAAAAAGGGTTCCACTACTTCTCAATCCATGAGCGAAATTTATGGCCTTGATGTGATATACATTAGACATGATTGATTTATTTGGAATAATTCCTACCGGCTCATCTGTTATCGATTTCATGAAATTATTGAAAAAGTTAAAAAAAGATAATAAGTTTTCATAATATTGCTATTATAATAAATAATATTTTAAACGTTCGCTTGTCTATGCACTTGACTGTACTAGAAATGATAAGTGTGCCTCGGTGTCTAATTATTGTAGAATCTTAAATTGTTTATTGGAATGTTAATCAGGAACTGTATGTATTTATTCATACACGGGACGGGCCGCTTTTGCACAACTGAAATAATTAAAATTCTTTTTTATTTCCATTACCTGAGTCCGGTTTTTACGTTAACCTGTCTCTGCTACTATTCCATTGATATTCTAAACAATAATATTGTGTCTATCAACAATACTTAACACGACAATAGGCGATCTTTACCTGGAGTGTTACAATATTTTACACTGTCCCTTTGTTATGTAAAAACGCGATCTGGAACACAGACAAAATCGATTTGTCGAAGTCAATACGCAATTGATGCAGTCAGTTAAAATTATAGTTATCGGTTGACGGACCGGACCGTGTATGAAAAAACGAGAAGTGTCGTTTGTGGGATGTCAATCTTCGAACAAATGGGTACCGAACGCTAACTTACATAGATATAAACATAAATGAGGCGTAACCAAAGTAGCATACACCATGACAATCCCGCTACACTCAGACAATTTAAGGTCACCAATTTTAGTCATACTAAACACATAGCTTTACAGCTTCGCCTAATACAAGATTCTCACAAGTTGAGACTTCGAATCTGTCAACTTTCGAGAATTAGCGTACCCCAAAAAAGAAGACTAAAAACTTACAGTACCCATGTAAAAGTTGCTTAATATTACAGTTATATACGAATGTTTCCCAATCCTGAACTCATGTAAGTTAGCGCTCGGTACATCTATTTCGATTTTGTGACCAAATGGTGATGTTTCATCGCTAATTCCCGATGCATTATGTACACGCGTGTAGAGTACAGATGGAATATTGTTTTAATCCTGCTTTCTAAGCTTGCGTGTATTTGCAACGTGATTATGTCTTATGTTTTTCCAGGGTTGGCTATTTCGATCAATTATAGTCTCTTATACAAAAGTATTTACGTCACGGCCCCATAAAATAATGTCGTTATCATTTTTCATCTACATCCAGATAAATATAAATACCTATAAATATAATATAATGTTCATTTCAAAAACCCATTTCCGTAATCCTACGAATTAGAAAAGCAATAAGTACCAACATTAAACTATATGTTACTTGATAAAACCTCAGTTGAGGTTTACCAATTCCATAAATGAGTATTATTAAACTATATAGGAGAAGTATAGCCAATCAAGAGGAAAAACATAAAATAATAATTTGTAGTCGTGTTAATATATGTGTCTATCTAAATGTTTCCAAATGTATCCCATGTACACATGTTGATTATATTCTATTAATGGGTTAATAACAGGAAGCAAGGGGTTGAAATAATCAATAACACCCTTAATATTGGTATAAAAATTAGGTAGATACCGATAATATAACAGTACATCTAAATCTGTACGTTGTATTAATTTTTGTATACTTTATTGTACGTAGTCTTTGGGCGTGATGTAGTGACAGCTTTTTTTTAACTATAATTTGTCTGTGCGGGCTCACGCGCTTATGATTGAAGATTTAGACGATACTTGCTTTGGATATTCGTGGCATATGTCCCGGGTGTACGTATACATTTCATAGCGGAAAATAGATCCGTAGTAAATAATAGAACCAAGATACTACTGCAATACAACAAAAATTGGTGCAATAATCGATAAATCTTGATAAATTAAATATTTGTCTAACGCCTAAAATAAATGAACAGCAATGTTATAGATGCGAGTAAAAAGTCATCGTTTCGCCGATGTAAGAGAAAAGGTTTCTTGAACTAATACAAGATTGTAACTTTTACTTATATCATAGTTACACAACGTAAATATCTACTTTTCATCACTAATGAGGAAAAAAATCCTACCAAACAATTAACCAAGCAGCAGTCATGACTCAAGGGGTAAAGTCGAATATATATTCCGCCTTGTTTTTACGACCTGTGTCTATTTCAAATCCTAAGTGTTGAATTAATAAATACCCGTAACATTAACCCATTAATAGATATAATTACCCACAAAAAATGTAATCTTCCTTGGTTTATCAGGTCGTTATAACCCGATGTTTAGTTATGTATCATACAGCATTGTCAATCAATTTCGTATTTTTAATTTTTTTCTGTATCATCGTCAACGGAGCTTTTATTATTGGGGTTGTTATCCATGGGGTTGTTATTTGTAATAGTTGTTGACTTTCGTTAAGTGAGCTGTAAGTTCCCAAGACGAAATAATTTGACTTTGAAAGGTGGTAGTGATACTTTCCACAGACATCTGGAACACGGAAGGTATAACATATGCTTTGTCGATAAATCTGACTCTCAGAAACTGCAAGACGTATAAAAATTTACTATCGTAGTAGAGATGCTGGATGTATCGAGGGAAGAGTATCGTCAAGATCCTATGAGATGTAGAATTCGGTGACATCAGTATTTTTTTGGCGTCGGTTTGATTCAATAGAGCCTGATAGTCTAATTTTTTGAGTTATGTATACGTACGTAAAAAAATTTACGTAAGAAGAACAAAATTAAAGTAATGAAAAAAAACATCTCATCAATAATAATTTCACCGCTGACCTGTTATCACTTAAATAAGTATTTGACTAATATAGCAATGATTTGTTCATTATTATTAGTTTTGGTATTATTTTTATGTTTTATAAGACGTTGTAAACATATCAGGCGTTTTAATATTTGTTTTATTAGACTATAATCTCCTTCAACTCCCCCCCTACGCTTCCAACCTCGTCTGTTACTTTATGAAACTACCAGCCAAAATTCAAAATTGGGTCGGTAACATTCGTTTTGTCAGTCTAATGTTTACAGCCTAAAAGATAGCCTTCATTTAAAAATACTTATTTATAATTATTATGGATCTTACTTTGAATATTTTATGAATATTTTAATTGATGTTGTTATTAATATTTACAACTTAATTTCATTTATATCGAATCTTATTGATCCAATCCTATTGACTTGATAGGTACTTAGCATGTATATTTTAAGTTTATTAATAGTTAAGCTAAGAAGTTATTTTAACGACAGATAGAACATACGATAGTCAAAAACAATGTTCAGCATAAAAAATATGTGGTTTGTTACACGAATTATCATACATATTATACCTACTTATATGATTAATTATGACGATAATGTTGTATTTGTTTTATATTAGTTATTATAAAAAGAATACTTTTCATTGTATTTTTACATTATATTTTGTCAGCTCGATAAATCGCGTCGGATCAATAAGATTCATTGAATTATAAGAAGTACTTGACGAGCCAAGGAAGATTATAAAACTAAATGTTGTATCTACTCTAAACATAGCCAAATATTTGGTCTGTTTCAGTTGTTAATATAAATTGCAGAAATAAAAACGCTTCATAAACTGAAGTTTTATTTACCACATGAACCTATAACTCCAAAGATTGTCTCCAAGGATATTCACAACAAATAAGTACTAGCTAGGTACCAATAATCTTTTCTATTTAATACCTACATAGATACACACAAAATATTGAAATATTGTTCTTACACACAAATTCTTATGATTGGAATTGTTCTTACTGAGGACAGAAACACATTATACCAAATCAAAAAAAAAATTACAAACTCAAGTTAATGTTCATTGTTTGTTCATGTTTAATGTCCATGTTTAATGGTGCACCATAAGGGGGCATTAACCCGGATAACCCCTTACACCCCCAGACATACCATATATAAATTAGGTATTCTAATTTTATACTAGCTGTACCCAGCGGGCTTTGCTTTGCATATTACAGAATTATATTGAAAAAGTCAGCATATATCAACCATGACTAAAATAGATCAGTAAAATTCAACATTTTCAACTGTAACTCATTAACGATGTGTCCGATTGATATATTTGTGGTACCAAAACCTTCAGAAAATCCTGAACAAAGTTACTAAAATCAGTGCTCTATCTCCTACCATTTCAGAGTCTATTAAGGACATACACACAAAAATTCATTTTTATATAATTATTATGATGTAACTAACAGACCAACAAACAAGTCATATAATGGTAAACGGTCACCATCCTCCATGAACATCACTAATACCATAGACACTGACTAATTGCCAGCAAAGAAATAAAAGTGAAGAGAAAAACGACTCATATACATCCAAACATGTTTTTAAGCAAACAATTCAACCTAGAGAACAGAAACGAATAGGTCAACAAGTAAGTTATTGCCGCTTTGTTGATAGATTCACTCTACACCTAACCTATATTTTTAATAGCAAACACCAAACATCTTAATAACAGAGAAATTATTTCGCTGCCAGAACAAGTAAAAAAGGCCATCCACAAGAACAGGCAATATCTATTTGAATAAGTTATATTTTATAACAAAAATTCAGAATTTTTCTTCTTATTTTAAGTCGGCAATGACTTAGTTCCCAACCCAATAGATGAACAGGCTTCACAGAAAGGTAATACCCATATTAATATCTGATTTGTCTTTTATAGACATAAAATAATTAAAGATTTACTTCCAAATCAATGACAAGAAACCAAGAATAAAACACTGTTCTAATTACATAATTTATTGAACCTAAATGCTACTATATACATTGAACTATATTATATCACATGATTGCTATACACCTACATATTTGGTATGCCTTCCGGTAGCTAATACCTGACTGGTATCCTTATTCCTAACCTCTACTTCAAGGAAAGCAATTTTTTTCCCCACTTTCCTTGTAAACGCTTCCACTTCAATATTGTCACCTTCTCTAGCGGCACTGAAATAGCTGAAAAATATAATTTTAGGTTAATTATTATTTACTTATATTGTTGTTTTATGTTGAAGATGTTAATTAGGAACAGTAAAAACATTTTCTATCGCATCAAATTGTGAATCTACATTCTCAAATCCACGTAAACTCACACAGAAGTCATCTTAATTGTCCTTCTGTTTAGGGGGAGTTTGATGACATACACACACAGAAGAGATATACATATGTATATATAACGAAAATGTTGACAATAAACTGTATACACTGAACTTGAAATTCATATGTAATTGCCCACTTTGATGGAAACAGTAAACATTTGTAGGTTATTGATACACTTATTCAATATGTATGTACATGTAATCATAAGTAACAATATTGTGATCTATGTAAAAACATAATAGAATAATAACCTGACACTTAGATCTATGGAAACACCTCTGGTTTCAACCTTATCGTTAGCTGTCAGAGCATAGGTGGATATGGCATCAACGAGGTGTGCAATGAATCCTCCATGGAGAGTCCCCCTTTGATTGAGGTGCTCCGGCCCCACCTGAAACTCTGTGACAAGTCTGCCTTTATCACAGCAAACCACCTTCACCTGTGCAAAAAGGCATAATTTATTGCACTTACACTCTTAAACACGTATCTATTTCAAGTTCTTTTTGAATGTCATTTATTTCACAAATAAAAAAGAAGCTACACTTTCATTCGCATAAACGGCAGTAAACATTATATTAATTAATTCTACATTATAAGAACATAATTGTTCGGAAAAATCTGACGAATACTGAGATGCAAAAAGGGTTAGCGAATTACCTTGCGAAGGTTATGGTCAAAACATTTCGTCGTTGCAATGGTTTTTGTAAAGAGTTCTGCCACTTTTGCGGCTTTCGAACTCATTTTAAAACTTGAACTTGCTATTATGTTATAAACATAAATGTCATTTTATGTAGGTAGGTACTAAAAAAAAAGAGGTCAAGTTCAATGAAATGAAATCCAAACCATAACAATCTGTGATAACATTAGTTGTCAATTTGACATTATGTGCGTCACTTTTCCATCTGACAGAATGTGACATTTATACAAATTCACAGACTAGCTAACTAGACTTAGAATACTCTAATTTTCTATGTATTTAAGTAAGTACGATTTTTACATTATTTTTACTAAAATCCATATCTGTTTTAAAAAATTTGTAAACACTAGTAAATACTATGATACGATTAATTTCGTCAATTGATTTTATAATATCGATATTTTATTTTTGATGTAAATTCAGGCTTAGTTTCATTTATGACGATTATGCGATTGAAGAAAATGCTTCTTAATTATTCTATTCCTATTGTATAACTTTAGATAGCTTTAATTATATAGGACTGAAATTACGGAAAAATCAATCTCATTTTAAAACATGTTTTAGTGGGCGTAGTAAGTTTTATTTTTATAAAAGACGCTCACGATTATATAACACATAAAAAGCTATACGTAAATAATGCTACAGGCCCTTAAAGCTTTAATTGTACAACGTGCACAATTAAGCAACCCGACAAAAGAAATAATTATGAAATAAATTTAATCATTCATAAATGTAAAATTAACTGACATAATTATTATAAAATTTAAATTATACAAACAGTAATTGAATTAATCAATGTTATGTTATAATAATGATTTTTTTTTAATATAGAGGATCCGTAAATATTCAAATAACTTGTTTTTAAGTTTAGGTATAAAAGAATTCTGACCAACTAGATTGTATTTTTGATTTGCCGTACGTCAATAATGTAACTGTGAGTTAGAAAAAAAAACACCATAGGAGTTTCTTGCCGCTTTTTCTACCAGAGCCACTCATCTAAGGGCTTTGTTGAGGCGATGGCGTAGTTGACTTTTGAAAAGTATTTGTAAAAACACAGTTCGAAGAAATGATTTGATTTGATTAGAAGGAATATATTGTCCGTTTTTAAGGGGAAGACGAAATGGGCAAGATATTTGTAAGTTATTCATCCGTATATTATGTACAAATGGGTAGAGAGACTTTGACCATATTAAATGACATACCACAGAATTGTATAACTCCATTACGCCAAAAGCGAATGCATCGGTTTAATTCAGTAGATCACAAGAGACGTGCCGAATAGCGTTAGACGTTACAATAGATTCACGGTTCACTTGATATAGTAGAGACACACAGACTCACAGTCCTCAGTTTGTAGGTGGGGCGAATTAGTAAGAAGAGATGTGGGAATTACATGCTACCTTAGAAATAGTATTCGGTTGGGATGTTTGTTTAATGATGCATATATTTCCTGTTTATATATTTCACCTTACTGCCAGCACGAGAAAAGTAAATAAGGTTCGAAGAAATTTCAATTAATATTTATTTTGTATAATAATTTTTAAAGGACTTCAAAAAAATTTGGTTTACGATTCGATTGTATTTTATGTGTCCGTGTTACTTATTAATTATTTAATGCATGTATCTATTTCGATGATTAGTTTTGTGACTTGAAAGCTGGTACTTGGTGGTTACATTTAAATTAAAGCGACATCTAACGAGCAGTTTTTGAGTAATCCATAAAGAATACAGAAATCGAGATATTTATTACGCCGTATTTAATTGAAGAATTTTTGTCTATTGAAAAAGCGATTATGTTTGATAATCCCAAGACTACATCACCGCTTACCATCAGGTGGGATTGTAGTCAAGTATTAACCTATAATGTATAAAAAAAAATACTGTCAATTTAAAGTTGTCCAAAGGGTACTTATGTCAAAATGCTGTTACAAATAAAATGAATATTTTAGACAATAATGTTTCTCCAATATTTTTATACATAGCTAAGAATATACTATATATGTTTAAGTACAGTATAGATACTCTGCTGCCTAACTGTGGGTTTAAAAAACTTCTTGGGAGTTTCTTACCGCTTCTTCTTCCAAGACCAATATAGTAGGGATTGTTAAAGCGATGGCGTAGTTTCACATCCGAAAAGTATTTGTAAACACCTATTTCGAAGATAATGATTTGATTTGAACGTTTTTTTGTCCTACTTGAATATCCCAATCCCGACATATTATAAATAAAAGAGTCCTTCAAACTTTTACGGTATTGACATACAGATTATTAAAGGACACATGCTGATCTTACATGTAAGATGGTACCATGTAAGATGGCTTACCATGGTATAGCGCCTAATCATTCCTCAGTAGCAAATTCCTTTTTTAGAAAAGTTGCTATGCACGTGACTTTGCATTTTAAATTGAATATTTTTGACTTATTTAAATTTTTCATGCCTTAGGTGAAGGTAGGTACGAGTGATTATCTCCAAATGTCTCTTCATCTGCTTAGATTTTTGGTAATGTGAGGTGCAGTTTGGCGTTTAGATTAGAACGGACCTGAAGAACATTTAAATTTACCGTGACCTCTCGACCATTTTCCATATTATTTAAGCATACTTAGGTTAAATAAATAACACCACACACTCATAGCCCCACATTAGGATACCCCGTGTCGTGGGTGCCACGGACAACACAGATAGACATACACACACCCAGACTGAGAACAGAAATTTAAATTCATCGTTCAAATTTCGGCATCGCTGGGTATCGAACCCAGAACCCTTCCAACGACAACATGACTTATACTTTTATATATTCATACTAGGTGTTGTAATAATAGAGATAGGGATATCGAACTTTTTTACTCAAGAAATGGAATAAGAGCTTAAAAAGATTTTTTTGATAGCGCCTGTTAAAAACTAATAGCAATTGTTTCACATGCAGCTGCTTAGACATGGATTTCCTAATCCCAAGCAAGGACGTTTTCTACGTTAAAAACTTTATAATAAACTACTACTACACTACTACTGCATAATTTATTTACTTCATAGTAATCAAACATCCACTTAATAGTGGATTCATCTATTTCAAATACATTTTGCAAAATTGTGTAAAATACTCGTCGACATTTTGTATGGGGTGTTAAAACACTATTGTTTTATTGCGTTTGAAGAAACGGCTAAATTAACGTTTTTCAAAATTCATGGCATAAGGGTGGAAAATAGGGTTGAATACTAATATTCAACGCGAGCGAAGCCGCGGGTAAAAGCTAGTAAGATTAAATAAGGATGTATATTTACCTATATGAAACACTAAGCGTATGTATAGTATGCTAACCGATGTTCAATAGTATTCTCTCAACAGTAATCTTATTCCTTCTACTTGATTAAAATGCAACAAAGAACGACAGTCGCTATCCCAGGCCGAATTACCACGATGGGATTTTTGCAAAGATGAATTTGTGCACCGTAAAAGCCGTATCACAATACGATTCGATTAATCTCTAGTCAACAATGCAATATCAACGCTACGTTGTAGGTCGTATGATTTATTTTTGTAACGTAGTGAATGTAGGATATAAAACTTGGACAATGTTCCCGTTCTTTGCTAGTGGGTGATGATGTCGCGTTTACGTAAGTGTAACAATTCTCAAATCTCATCCGTGATATTACTAAGACTTGCATGAACAAATTTGTTTTTACTCTTCAGAACTATAAAATGTGTAGAACATAGCCAGACTACGTTTACGTTTGTTGCCACTTGAATACCGAACACACTGCTGACATTGGCGACTGCCTACCATGTTGTGGCTCCACGGTGGAACTCTTATTTTATCAACACACGACTTTCGCTGATATCCATGGTCTCACTTAATCGCCTATACAGAAAAAATATCCAATTTTTTTTCGGACTGAAATATGCGTTAGAAAGAGGAAGACACAAAAAATAAATTACGCCAAAATACGACGTATAAATAATTGCATGTGCAATTGAAATGTGTAACGTGAAGTATGCTCCATTTCATACTTGACTACCGAGTATATACTAGTATGTGATGTATAGAGATAACGATGTTTTAAGATACAAAACCGATTTTAAAACGTCGATGTTTTATTGTCCAACATCGATGATCATCGAAAATCAATGATAATGGTCCATCCCTATTTCTAAGGAAAAAGAAAATTGTTACGGCAAGATTAGTTTACTTTAGTTATTTTCATAGTGTTATGTCCTATGGTCTATTGTTGTGGGGCTCAGCTGCAG